>SJXQ01004344.1:24175-53588 GCA_006408695.1 Aepyceros melampus | reverse complement strand
GATTCATGGACCTGACATTCCAGGTTCCTATGCAATACTGCTCTTTACAGCATCGGATCTTGCTTCTATCACCAGTCACATCCATAACTGGGGATTGTTTTTGCTTTGGCTCTATCCCTTCATTCTTTCTGGAGTTATTTCTCCACTGATCTCCAGTAGCATATTGGGCACCTATTGACCTGGGGAGTTTCTCTTTTGCTATCCTATCATTTTGCCTTTTCATACTGTTCATGGGGTTCTCAAGGCAAGAATACTGAAGTGGCTTGCCATTCCCTTCTTCAGTGGACCACATTCTGTCAGACCTCTCCACCATGACCCTCCCATCTTGGGTTGCCCTGCAGGCATGGCTTGGTTTCATTGAGTCAGACAAGGGTGTGGTCCTAGTGCGATTAGATTGACTAGTTTTCTGTGAGTATGGTTTCAGTGTGTCTGCCCTCTGATTCCCTCCCGCAACACCCACCATCTTATTTGGGTTTCACTTACCTTGAGCGTGGGGTATCTCTTCACGACTGCTCCAGCAGAGCCACTGCACCTTACCTTTGACGAGGGGTATCTCCTCACCGCCACTGTTCCCGACCCTCAACGTAGGATAGCTCCTCTAGGCCCTCTGTTTATGGTTGAGAGGTAGTAAAGAATCCACCTTGCAATGCAGGGAATGCAGGATCAATCCCTAGTTGTTGGGGAACTAAGATCCCACATGCCTTGGAGCAGCTGAGCCTGCAGGCTGCAACTGCATGCCTTCCTGGGGTTTTCACCATGCTTTTTCTTGCTTGAACTCTGAAGGCGGCTCCACAGAGGCTGTGCACTCAGGTCTGGCCCGTCAGGTGTCCAGCCTTCTCACAAACTAGTCTTAATTTGGTTATATTTGATTACAAAATGAGGGTGATTTTAGGGAGAAAAAGATGCTTCAATGAATATTAAATTCCAGTTTGTTGTTGGAGGTCTGTCTACTAAGACTCCTGTTCTGGGTAGTTCTTTGCTATTATGTGATATTAACGTAAAATGTAATTGAATTCTTAAAGAATATCCTGTTTGCTTCTGAAGCTTATCTCAGTACTCTGTCTTTGAATGAAGATCAGATGCTTCACACCCTGCAACCAGGACTGGGAAAAGACATAATTTAAAGGCCTGTCTACAACCTGGATAGACAGACCTTTTTATCAGGTACTCTTAAGTAGCTCATGCACTGTGAAATTGAAGAGAAATTGACTCTTAGATTAATTCCCACTTCCTGCAGCCATGAAATTAAAAGATGCTTGCTCCTTGGAAGAAAAGTTATGACCAACCTAGATAGCATATTAAAAAGCAGAGACATTACTTTTCCAACAAAGGTCCATCTGGTCAAAGCTATGGTTTTTCCAGCAGTCATGTATGGATGTGAGAGTTGGACTGTGAAGAAAGCTGAGTGCCAAATAATTGATGCTTTTGAATTGTGGTGTTGGAGAAGACTCTTGAGAGTCCCTTGGACATCAAGGAGATCCAACCAGTCCTTCCTAAAGGAGATCAGTCCTGAGTGTTCATTGGAAGGACTGATGTTGAAGCTGAAACTCCAATACTTTGGCCACCTGATGTGAAGAACTGACTTATTTGCAAAGACCCTGATGCTGGGAAAGATTGAAGGCAGGAGGAGAAGGGGAGGACAGAGGATGAGATGGTTGGATGGAATCACCGACTCAGTGGACATGAGTTTGAGTAAATTCTGGGAGTTGGCGATGGACAAGAAGGCCTGGCGTGCTGCAATCCATGGGATCACAAAGAGTCAGATGTGACTGGTGACTGAACTGAACTGAACAGCCCCTACACTGGACTAGTCTATAGAGAGGACTGCCAACCTGAATTCACCTCAAAACAACACTCAAATGGAGGAAACTGCACTAGGAGAAGAAGATGATATCAGAAGTAGACAGCTTGCTCAAGATCTTTGACATGACTCATATGATCATTTATAATGTTTTCTTGACTTCTTGGATCATTGCACATGAATAAAATGTTTTTCTATCATAGGCACATTCCTATGCTAGTTTTAGAAATCAAACCAATTGTTGGGTTTGTGGCCAATTACCTGTGTCTAGTTCTGTGTTGTCTTGGTGAATTTCTCTACTCAAAGGCTCTAATTGATTGACTGTAAGGAAATTTACTTTAAAATGAAAATTGTAGTCATGTTCAGGTCACTATTGATATTCCTCTCACCTGGCAAATTCATAATACCTCCTCTGACCCTGGGCATAGATTTAGTTTTCTCTTAGGGTCATTCAAACTCAGTGACAAGCTAAGTCTCAGTCAAAAACTGTAACCTCTCATCTATTAAAAGGAAAACTGCCACAACTATGGGATGGACTTATGTAGATAACACCAAGCTATGGTAATTTAATTTTAAGGCCTCTTCTATGTTGGGAACAATTAAATCATGTTAAAGATAATCAATCTAACAACACTAGGAAACTGGGCTCTGTGCCTTATAGATAGTGCCAATATATAATTGCCCTGGAATATAAGGATTGGTACAGAATAGACCAAGTCAGATGGCTTGGGATATTACTGGACTGCACCTAATGAAGTTTTTGGCTTAACTGTTACTTAAGACTTCACTAATTCTGCTAGCCTATGTTATTTGTAGTTCCTCTGTTTCACAGATTGCTGTTTCTTACACTGCCAAGTGTGTGACTGAGTCTCCAACAAAATAATACATAGCTCCATATGAGATGGATGATGGTAACAGTGTAACTCTAGATACGGGAAGAAGAAGAAATGCTTTCCTGGACTAAGAGGCTAGTAAGACAGGTGGTCCAAAGAATTTGGATACTGTTTTATCGCTTAATCCGGTAACAGCACGTTGAGTGGCCTATCAGCAAAGTCTTTGCCAGACCTGAGAACGAGCATTCTCAGCTCCATAGGATGAAATAGTCATGAAATGCCACCCTTTCTCTCCCCAAAAAATTCATGGTCAAGTTTATGACCAACAGGGGCTCTGTTGACTAGAAATTGGCACTTGCCACTGACCTCTATCAAGATAAATTCATGGCCACTGCAGCTGCTGACCTTCAGCACACCTGCCAGGAGCTCAGGACAGAAATCAGGAATGAGGCACTCTGTGCTCTGGGAAAAGCTGGCAGGACAGGCCTTCAGATAGGTATTTTGAGGGAAAAAATTATAGAAGTCCCGATTCTTGCATCTTTTCATACCTAGAAAAACACTAACATTGTTAACTGTGACATCTGCCTTGGCTATTAAGAAGAATATTATAATTAAAAGTCACAATAGAGTAGCTATGGTTCAGACATCCAAGAAAATAACTAGGTGACACTATAGATGCAATTTCAGACTAGTTCTTGTAGCTTTCTGAGTTATACCAACTTGGATGCTACCAGACATTCTCAAAACAATGTCTGTGCTGGAAGCTAGTAACTACAACCTTACTTTTTCTAAAACTAGGCAACTGGTTACCCAGCTACCAACTGCCTGGACCTGAAATGCCAGGTCCAGATTGGATTTCAGGCTTATTCTTCTGAAAAGAAATGAGATATACTTTGTCTATTAAAATTCCAGTTGTCTCTCCTCTATCTACTTCTCACTGGGTCTCTTAACACCAAAATGGCAGACCAAAAGACTCAGATTTTGATCATGCAAGATTCAGATCTAGGACTTGGAACTCAGAAATACTTTAGATTCAGTGTCTGTTCTCCAAATTGAGGCAGCACTATGTGTCATTTTGAAAGGAAGTTACTGGAGCCATAGTTGCTTAGTTCCCTGAATTAAAACTAAGCAGGACTCTGTGGGGCTTTGAAGTACAGATCTTTTCTGTTTCTTGTCTGCAGGTATAAGCTTCATTCAGCCTCCTTGACCTTCCCTGAGTTCCAAAGGGAAAACTCAAACACTTGCTAATCAGGAAAGGGAAGGAATACAGAAACATACAGAAGAGGGGTCAAGTGATGGTACAGCCTTGGGGCAGGGTCTTGGTTTCTTCTCAAGAAATACACATAACAAAATCTTTGAGTTCTTCTGCAGGACTATGGCAACCCACTCCAGTACTCATGCCTGGAAAATCCCATGGATGGAGAAGCCTGGTAGGCTGCAGTCCATGGAGTCGCTAAGAGTCGGACACGACTCAGTGACTTCACTTTCACTTATCACTTTCATGCATCGGAGAAGGAAATGGCAACCCACTCCAGTGTTCTTGCCTGGAGAATCCCAGGGACGGGGGAGCTTGGTGGGCTGCCGTCTATGGGGTCGCACAGAGTCAGACACAACTGAAGTGACTTAGCAGCAGCAGCAGCAGGACTAGGACCCCCACCCAGGTGGAGGATGGTAACTTCAGGCCAAGCACAAGATCCTTGGAGCACCACCCTGTTGCCTCACCACCAACCAATCATAAGAAACTCATATACCATGCAGCCCTCACCCCAAATTTTGCCTTCCTTTTCTGGGGACCAATGATAACCATTCTGTTAGGTCTCCTGTTTGGCCCCTATTAGGGTCCAACAGTTTCAGGCTAAATTGCTGTTACTACAAGGGTGGAAGCTTGTTTCAGATACAGAATACCTCAATTTAGATCAAGTAAAGAGAGACTTCTACTCTGCTAGGCAGGACTATGCCCATGCACAGCAGGAAGAAGTTACAGAAGAAAGAGACCTCTGCCCCAATTCCCAAGAAGCATCTTGAGTATGAAGTCTCTTGGGAGGAGGTGTTAGGGGAAGCACACTGACTGCCCACCCTAGCCAGGCACCATGGTAACCATTTGCATGAGTTGTTTTATGACAGGAGGTCCTGCAATGGTATTATATGAATAAAACAAGGCATATAAATCTGTGTCTCAGAAAATATTAACCAAACATGCTAAAGAAATCAATAGTTACCTGAACCATACGAAGTAAGTAAAAACAGGAACTAACATGCAAAGACTAATAAAAAGAAAACAGTGATTGTGCCTTAGGCTTAATTTGTACACAAAGAAGTTCTCTGCTGAATGCCTTATACAAACCTTTGAAAGCATGACAAATTAAACTCTAAAACTGTAGAACATAGAACTTACAAAATTAATTTCAGTTTAATTAGAAATCTTGTCACTGATAAAATCTTTTAGTATCTTTTGGGTGAACAGAACTGTTCTTTGGAAAACTTAAAGTAACTAACTTTCTCTTGCAAATCTCTACAAACCAGAGTGATAACAGGCCACAAGGACCTGAGATTAAGCCTAATTAGCTCAAACAGATAAGACCTAAAAGCAAAGAAAGAAAGTATCAGTTTAAAATTCAAACTTTTGGGATGCTCCCTAAGTCAATCCTTACAGATAGTAAGCTTTAGTCATCTGAGCAAGCAACTTTAATGTACTCCAACTGTCTGTAAACTTCTACTGTATAATTGTAAATACAATTATACAGTAGGATTTTACAATTATGCAGTAGACCTGACAGATTCAAGGGATTAGATCTGATAGAGTACCTGAAGAACTATGGACAGATGTTCGTAATATTGTACAGGAGATGGCGATTAAAACCACCCCCAAGGAAAAGAAATGCAAAAAGGCAAGAGAGTTGTCTGAAGAGGGCTTGCAAAAGAGAAGAGAAGAGAAAAGAAAAAGTGAAAGTCGCTCAGTCATGTCCCACTCTTTGTGACCCCATGTACTATACAGTCCCTGGAATTCTCCAAGCCAGAATGCTAGAGTGGGTAGAGCCTTACCCTCCTCCAGGGGATCTTCCCAACCCAGGGATAGAACCCAGGTCTCCCACATTGTAGGTGGATTCTTCACCAGCTGAGTCACAAGGGAAACCCAAGAATATTGGAGTAGGTAGCCTGACCCTTCTCCAGGGGATCTTCCTGACCCAGAAATTGAACCAGGGTCTTCTGCACTGCAGGCGGAATCTTACCAACTGAGCTAAGAAAAGAAGAGAAGAAAAAGGGAAAAATATACCCATCTGAATGCAGAGTTCCAAAGAGTAGCAAAGAAAGATAAGAAAGACGTCCTAAGTGAACAATGCAAGAAATACAGGAAAACGATAGAACGGGGAAGACTAGAAATCTCTTCAAGTTTATAATACCTAATTCATAACTCTTTTTTTTTAAGTGGGGTCATGAGATCTCTAGTTTTGCCTGTTTATGTCTGTGTACACATTATACGTATGCAATAACTCTATCCTTGAAAAGTATTATCAAAACTGAATTTATAAAAGGCTCTGTTCAATTAAAAAGTAAATGCTCACAAATTAAATGTAAAGAAACCTGCCTAAAGAAATTTCAGGTTCACGTGAACTCAGAAATTCTCAAAATTAACTTGATACCTGGTATTAATGTTTAAGTTTGTGAATCCAATTGATATAGTCATTTATAAAGTCATCAAAATTAGGTATACTACTTTACTGTACCTAGATTTAATAAATAAGACCTTATTATATCTGTTGCAAGAAAAATAACTTGCTTTGATAAAACTTCAACTGTAAGTGAGATAAGAGATTTGGGGTAAACCATTAAATAATTGTATTTTAGAAATGTCTGCTTAAGATGATATTTCCAGGTACTTTGTAACCTTAAGTTCTAGAATTATGTTAATTTAAGTGATGGAAGTTTATTAACTAGCTAGAGGATACTGAAATATCAATTACTAAACAGAGAAATTAACCTATTTAGGAATATAAATGAAAATATTTGATGTTAGCCTGAGTTGTTCTTCTCTATCAGAAAGAAAGTGTTTTAAAAAATTATCACTGATATTTGTGCTTACCAATCTATGCAAATGTAAAATGCAAATGTAAAAGAGAGTTCATAATTGCTTACTTCTTAGCTTACCAGTAATGCTGAAGAAGCTGAACGGTTCTATGAAGACCTACAAGATCTTCTAGAACTAACACCCCAAAAAGATGTCCTTTTCATTATAGGGGACTGGAATGCAAAAGTAGGAAGTCAAGAAACACCTGGGGTAGCAGGCAAATTGGGCCTTGGAATACAGAATGAAGCAGGGCAAAGACTAATAGAGTTTTGCCAAGANAAAAAAAAAAAAAAAAAAGGTCCATCTAGTCAAAGCTATGGTTTTTCCAGTAGTCATGAATGGATGTGAGAGTTTGACTATAAAGAAAGCTGAGCACCAAAGAATTGATGCTTTTGAACTGTGGTGTTGAAGACTCCTGAGAGTCCCTTGGACTGCTAGGAGACCCAACCAGTCCATCCTAAAGGAAATCAGTCCTGAATATCAATTGGAAGGACTGATGCTGAAGCTGAAACTCCAATACTTTGGCCACCTCATGCAAAGAGCTGACTCATTTGAAAAGACCTTGATGTTGGGGAAGATTGAAGGTGGGAGGAGAAGGGGACAACAGAGGATGAGATGGTGGGAGGGTATCACCCACTCAATGGACATGAGATTGAGAAAACTGGGAGTTGGTGATGGACAGGGAGGCCTGGTGTGCTGCAGTCCATGAAGTCGCAAAGAGTTGGACACAACTGAGCAAATGAACTTAACTCAATTGAAACAGTAGGCCTGCTTGATTCATAGGAAAATATTAAATTGTGTCCATGACAGTTTAGCAAACCCTCACTGCATATGATTGCCAACAATGTATTTTGTATATTTAATATTTTACTAATTTAGAATTATAAAGTGATCTCTGAATATCAAATTCTAATTATATAACAGTTCTATCTTAATCTGGAATGGAGCTATTTCTTACCAGTGCCAGCCACTGGAACATTCTGTGTGGTAGAACAGTCTAATTTTCAAAAGAAGGGAGTTGTGAATTGCATTAGGAATAAACAAAAAAGCCATTAACATGATTCTTAAACATGATAAAATATTAGGTCCATAAATGAAAACTTTGTTTTGATTTTCAGAACTTTATAAGCAAATTACTGTAGAAATATCTTTCATTTGATATTCTTCCTATTGTAGCAAACATGCATGATTCAAAATAATTATTACAAAATGACATCTAAATGAAGAAAATAATATTCTGTGAGGGAACTTAGATTTTAGAAAACTCTTTATATTATTTTTTACAGGTGATGGCAATATAATGAATTCCAATAGATTTATTTCTCCTCAAATAGAAAAAGACTGTACTATGACATATATGATCTTTTTATGAAACTTTGGCCATCTCTGAGTGGTAATTATGGAAACAGTTTGATGCTGCCATCCATTATATTTTTGATAAACTTATAATAGATCAAGTTAATTAGGTTTGACATTCTCCACCACATCTTCAAAAGAAGATGCTCTCATCTAAGAATTGGATATTGATCCTTCTTTAAATACAGACAAATAGCCTGTGTAGACTGTAGCCATAGTACATATACTTCTCAAATTCAGGCAAAAATACAACTGTACTTACTGTTTTTCATCAAAAAATGTAATTTTATTAATGTTACATTGATCCATTTTTATGATGGTTTGGGAGATGAAAACATATTATAAAATGGAATATCAATAAAGTTACTGCCACCATTGTTTCATAAATTCTTTTAAAAAATCTAATAGAAATACTATTTTAGAATATTAAGTACAGCTTAGTTTCAACATATTCATTTTTAAAACCAAAACACAATTAGCAGTAAACACTCTATTTGCAAGATAATGTAGTTTCTTAAAATTAAAGAATTCATGCAAATATATATAATTAAGTCTAAATCATACCTCAGTGTTTATCTTTCTTTTCCCCAGATAACACAGATTAGACTCAAGCTATGTTTCCAGAAGGTGCAAATGTTTTTGACCAAAAAAATTTCTAAATATGAGGTATGAAATCTCAAATCAAAGAAACAATCTTTGAAGTACTTGTATTTTGTATCCCTTTGGTACTTGGTCTTACAGAAGATTATGTATTATACATACATATAAGAATGTGTGTGTATATATATATATATATGTTTTTAAGACAACTATTGGCAAAATACCCCTTACACAGTCAATTTATCAAGTAGTCTTTGATTGTGAAATGGAGCTGACTTTATCACTTCTGTCCATCTACATTCTATAACTTTTCCAAACTTAACAATGATCTCTTGGTACTAGGAACTTATCAGATTCTATTCTGATGTCATTGCTGGGTAAAGAGTTAGTTCCTTTAGTAAATATCTGTTGAATGAATTGATTCTATGTGGAATGTCAGAGTTAAAAAAAAAAAAAAAAGAACACATGATCAGAAGAAACAACTTGAATCCTCCTAAAATGCTATTAAAGCTTCACTTGGGAAATGGGTTTCTAAACTAGATTCAAAGATTTTTCATTAGGGTTAACAGAAAATCAAATGTTCTACTCCAATACAAAATTTTCTAAGCACTGCTAAAAGACAACAGTAATTTCACAACAGTGGTTTAATAGAAAAATTATTTTTCTAAAAGTGTATGAGTAACTTAATAACTAATTTTCTATATCAAAACCCTTTCAGGTGAAATGGAGCAGAGTTGTCACCCAAAAATATGCTTCTTTGGCATAGGGATTATTTTAAACACAGCAGACAGAAGAGAAGTTCTGAAAGTCAAGTAGAAGTTACTTTTTTACAGGAAAAAAATTTATGTTTACAAATTTCCTTATTTTTTTATCCTTCCTATCTACCTGTTAACCTTCCTTCCTTCCTAACATCATGAGGATATTTTTTCTTTTTCTAGCTCCTAGGCTTTTAGCTCTTCAGATCTGCCTGTTTCTGTTCATTTCTGTTTCCCCCAGATTCTGGACTCTTTTCAAGTCATTGAATTTCCAGATACACTTTCAATAATTTTAAGAAAAGTAAAGTTAATTTTTATTCTTAAAACCAAGGTAAGAGTTATTGAAAGTCAAGTAGAAGTTACTTTTTTACAGGAAAAAAATTTATGTTTACAAATTTCCTTATTTTTTTATCCTTCCTATCTACCTGTTAACCTTCCTTCCTTCCTAACATCATGAGGATATTTTTTCTTTTTCTAGCTCCTAGGCTTTTAGCTCTTCAGATCTGCCTGTTTCTGTTCATTTCTGTTTCCCCCAGATTCTGGACTCTTTTCAAGTCATTGAATTTCCAGATACACTTTCAATAATTTTAAGAAAAGTAAAGTTAATTTTTATTCTTAAAACCAAGGTAAGAGTTATAAATGACACACTAAGCAATGTTAGAGTAAATAGATATAAGATTATACATGTGTATAAATGCGTATCTTATATGTAGAATGTTATCATTATAGTTACAATGATGCTTGAATTGTCTTTTCATGCATTATACATAATACACTATTACAGTAGTTTTAGATTAATTATATATATATATATATATATATATATATAATTCTGTCAACAGTGAAAGAAAATGTAGGAAACATTCTATGTATAATTTGAAATTAAAACATGTCATAGCATATTGATTTGATGCTGATAACAACAGGTACAAAAATAAACTTCCTTAAAACTAAGGAGTTTCAATCACAACGACAAAATTAAGATATGTTTCATATCTATGAAACCAAAGTACCTGGTTTGGAACTTCATTCCAGTTTAGAGGATCTACTTGCTTTGGAACAGAACTTTTTTTGTAGTTCTAAAATGGCTTATATTGTGCTATGCTAAATGATGAATACTTTTATCATTATACTGTTAAACATTATTTAACATGATAATATACTAGGTTACAATAAATAGTAATTTTGAGAGATACAGTGTGCTGCTGTTCTGTACAAGTGTGAAAATAAGTGACTCTATATTTCAAATTCACCCCTAAGTCTATTTTAACCTTCTAATTTAAAATATACCCATTGTATTCTATTTGTTCAGTTGCTTACTTGTGTCCAGTTCTTTGAGACCTCATGACTGGGACATAGGATATATACAAAAAATAGCAAAATGGCAGACATAGAGCATAACTTAAAAACAATCACATTTAATGAATTTAACTAAAACCACAAATGAAATGCAGATATTTGCAGAATTTGTTTAAGTTCTAACTATATTGTGTCTACCAGAAACATACTTTAAATTAAATGCTTAACAAAACAAATAGATAGAAAGCAAAATGTTGAAAAGAGACATACCATGTAAATAGTAACTGAAGAGTTCAAATGGCCACGCTACGCTATGCTAAGTCACTTCAGTCGTGTCCGACTCTGTGTGACCCCATAGACGGCAGCCTATCAGGCTCCTCCGACCCTGGGATTCTCCAGGCAAGAACACTGGAGTGGGTTGCCATTTCCTTCTCCAATGCATGAGAGTGAAAAGTGAAAGTGAAAGTCGCTCAGTCGTGCCCGACCCTTAGCGACCCCATGGACTGGAGCCCAGCAGGCTCCTCCGTCCATGGGAATTTCCAGGCAAGAGTACTGGAGTGGGGTGCCATTGCCTTCTCCCCAAATGGCCACAGGAATATATATTTAAAAAGTACTTTAAGACAAAAATTGTTTCTAGAGACAGATAAGGACATTTTATATTGGTAAAATGGCCAATCCTTTAGGAAGATATACCACTTAAAAATATAAATGAAACCAATAATAGAGACCCTAAGCATGAAGCAAAAACTGACAAAACTAAAGACAGATACATATATAAAGATATAAATAGAGATAGATAGTTTAATATTCCACTTTAAATAATGAGTTAAATAACTACAGCTAAAATCAGAATGGAATAAAGGTTTGAAAAAACCTAATAGACAACTAAGAACACTGTGCCCACAACAGCAAACTATACATTTTTCTCAAATGCATGAATTGCATTCCATAATATACTAGGCCATTACACAAACCTTTGTAGACCTGACACAATCCTTATGACTATGACACCACCCTTATGGCAGAAGAAGAAGAAGAACTAAAGAGCCTCTTGATGAAAGGTGAAAGAAAGAATGGAAAAGCTGGCTTAAAACTCAACATTCAAGATACTAAGATCATGGCAACTGGTCTCATCACTTCCTGGCAAATAGACAGAGAAACAACAGAAACAGTGACAGACTTTATTTTGAGGGGCTCCAAAACCACTGCAGATGGTGACTACAGCCATGAAATTAAAAGGCGCTTACTCCTTGGAAGAAAAGTTATGACCAACCTAGATAGTATATTCAAAAGCAGAGACATTACTTTACAGACAAAGGTCTGTGTAGTCAAGGCTGTGGTTTTTCCAATAGTCATGTATGGATGTGAAAGTTGCACTCTAAAGAAAGCTGAGCGCCAAAGAATTGATGCTTTTGAACTGTGGTATTGGAAAAGACTCTTGACAGTTCCTTGAACTGCAAGAATATCCAACCAATCCATCCTAAAAGAAATCAGTCCTGAATATTCATTGGAACAATGGATGCTGAAGCTGAAACTCCAATACCTGACCACCAGATGCAAAGAACAGACTAATTGCAAAAGACCCTGATTGGGAAAGACTGAAGGCAAATCTTTGGCCACAAAGATTCAGAGATGATTGAGCTACTGAACTGAACTGTAAACTTGAAGGATTCAAATATTTAAAAGTATTTTCTTTTTGGGCATCATTAAATGAAATTAAAACTCAGCAACAAAAAGAAATCTGAGAAACCTACAAGTATGTGGAAATTAAAGAACATATTACTAAATAAATAATGTGTTAAATAACAAATCACGTGAATTCTAAAATATTTTCAGATATATGAAACAACTCCACAATGCATCAAAACTTATGGATGAAGTTAAAATGATGTCTAAAAGGAAATTTATAGCTGTAAATTCTATTATTATTTCCTATACAAAACCCCTATATTGAAATTAAGGTCTCAAATTAAGTCCACCTTAATAGGCTAGAAAATTAAAAGCAAACTCAACCACAGAAAAACTGTACAAAAAAGATCTTCATGACCCAGATAATCATGATGGTGTGATCACTCACCTAGAGCCAGACATCNGAAGAGTTGACTCATTGGAAAAGACCCTGATGCTGGGAGGGATTGGGGGCAGGAGGAGAAGGGGACGACCGAGGATGAGATGGCTGGATGGCATCATGGACTCAATGGACGTGAGTCTTAGTGAACTCCAGGAGTTGGTGATGGACAGGGAGGGCTGGCGTGCTGCGATTCATGGGGTCGCAAAGAGTCAGACACAACTGAGCGACTGAACTGAACTGAACTGATACACACACACACACACACATATGGGTTTTCCAGGTGGCTCAGTGGTAAAGAATCCACCTACCAGTGCAGGAGATACAGAAGACACGGGTTTGATCCCTGGGTCGAGAAGATTCCCTGGAGAAGGACATGGCAATCCAGTCCAGCATTCATACTGGGAAGAGCCCACGGACAGAGGAGTTTGGTGGGCTACAGTCCATGGAGTTGCAAAGAGCTGGACGCGACTGAGCGACTAACACTTCCACTTTTCCCATGTATATATCTATGTTCTTTTTTTAAAAGATCCTTTTCCAGGATAGTTTGTTACAAGATATTTGATATAGTTCTCTGTGCTCTACAGTGAAGCCATGTTATTTATCTCCTCTTCTTGCCATCAGGTTCCTCAAGGACAAGAAAGACAGGGGACTTTTCTCTTGAATGTCCCCCCCTAGCGGCCAGTCCACACAGCTGTGGCTCTAGCAATGCCGGTGGTCTGTATCCCTCAGGACTCTGAATTCTTCTTTTTTAACCAGAAAGCGACTCGTCCCCTTGACTCATCCACAGACGCAGAGGCCACATCCTTCCGAAGCCCCTGGGGTGTGTTCGCCACCTTTGTCTTGTCAGTTTCACCATCAGCTCCGACTGCACCCGGGACCACAGGGCTTGAAGAGTCACTGGCTCCCTCCCTCCTCCCCCGACACCCACACCCCACCCCTGCAGCCTTTGTGGTTAGTGTTACACTCAAGAAAGAATAAATAGAAAGCAACCCCCTTGTTCTAAGATAACCACAGAGATGACGGATGCATGCAGACTTGGGGGAGAGGAAGATAGAATGAAACAACAAAAAAAAAAAGGCAAGAAAGGCATGTCTCTGTGATGAGAAGCCCTGGCCTGCAGATGCTTTTGCTGGGTGTGACTTCAAAAGTCCAACATGGGGACCTATGAAGGTGCCCTCCTGCCCCATCCTGGCCCCCAAGCTTCACTGGGGAAGAGGGTAAATGCCCCAGAGGGAGGCAGCGCGGCTCAGCCACTCAATGAACAACCAGGAATGAGAAATGCCGAGCTGGGGGCGCAAAGGGGAAAGGAGGCTTCCTTCTGGCTGCCTCTAGACCCTGCCAGATCCAAGGTCAAGAAGCCCATGGTGTCGGGAGCCCAGGACTCTCAGCCTCCCCCCCGGGAGGCGGGCAAGAGATGGCTCAACACCTTAACTCACAGCTCCACTTCCGGTCCCCATTTCCTTCCTTCATCAGCAATGGTGGGCCCAAGACAGGAAACCACTCACCTCCTTACTCCACAGTGAATTTGTTTCTTTTGTCAAGAAATTCAGGACCCAGGCTGACACATCCCTGTACCAGGTTTGGTCAATGGGTCGTCCCTTGGGCCCTGGGACCCGGATGTGGCTCATTCGTCTCTTCGCTCACCCTTGGCACAGAGTCGGGCATGCAGAAGTTGCTCCATTGATATCTGGGCACAGGGGACGATGAAGTCAATTCCTCTCTACAATGTGACTGCCCACAAAGGAGGAGCCGTCGCTTTGGTCAGGAGAACAAAACAGCATCCTCTTTGCGTACCTTCTTCAGGGTACGTCATCACTTCACCCATTTTCAGGACGTTCTCTTTATCATGACGGTTATCGCCGTGCCACCACCGACAACAATCACAAAGGGGAGAGGTGTAACCATAAGCCACACACTTTTTTTTTTTTTCAGAGGGAGCGTAATATATTGAATAAAACAGGAGTTTCTAAAGACAGAAATTATTGGGTTCAGGTCTTAGGTCTGCCATGAACAAGTTGTGAATCCTGGCCGAGGGACTTTGTTACTGTTTTCTTGCCTATAAAACAGAATAGGAACAGTGTGTCCCTGTGGGGCTCTGGTGAGATGATGCATGTCACCCGTCTCTTCCACCTGGACCAAGAGACACAGTTAAGTATTCACCCCAGCCCCACCCATAGCCTAATCTTGTCACTGCAATGAGCTCGCTTAGTGTTCCAGGTCGAATTCTGATCTCCGAGAAAAGGCACAATGAAGTCCTTACCCCCAGGACTTCAGAAGGTACCCCAATACGACTAGTGTCCTCAGAAAAAGACAGCCACCTTAAGATAGATACACACGAGGACAAATCATGTTACAATGCAGGCAAGAGCTTTATTACTGCAAGCTGAGAAACACCAAATTGTCTACCAACCACCAGATCTAGGAGGAGGCCAGGAAGGATCGCCCTACAGGCTGGAGGGGGAACAGGGCCCTGCGACACACTGAACCTGAACTTCCTTCTTCCAGAGCGATTGAGACAACACAGTTCTGTTGCTTGAAATCACCCAGTGTGCAGTACTTGTTAGGTGGTGCAGTGGTAAAGAATCCACCTGCCAATGCAGGGGACACAGGCTTGATCCCTGGTTCGGGAAGACTCCACATGCTTTGGGGCAACTAAGCCCATGCACCACTGAGCCTGTGCTCTCGAGCCAGGAGCTGCAACTCCTGAGCTCACACGCTGCAACTACTGAAGCCCTTGCATGCTAGAGTCCACGCTCTGCGACAAGAGAAGCCCGTGCCCTGCAACTATAGAGCAGCCCACACTCGCTGCAACTAGAAAAAGCCTGAGTGTGGCAGCAAAGGCCCAGCACAGCCAAAAATAATTGGTTGATGATTGATTTTTTAAAAGAGGGGCTACGGAAGGTCAGGGCTACTGTTTCCTGCAGCATCACTCAGAACCTCTGCTCATGTGGCCCAGCTTTCCTGCAGGTGGCTGCTCCCACCCTATGTACCTCTAGGACCTCTGATTCTCACCATAAGAAGCCCTGTGTCCAGCTCCACACCTGGGGTTGGAGAGGGAGTTCACCTTGCCTGGGCTTTCCTGGGGTTTCCCTGCACCCCCAGCTCTGGGCTCTGGCTGTCCAGCGCCCCTCCTGCAGCCCTCTTCATGGGAAGAGCCGTGGCTGCACTGATCACAAGGGGGAGAGACGAACTTGCTGCCCACCCTTGACAAGCGGCCCGGTGGCGCCCGACTGTGTGTCAGCCTCCTAAAGGACAGATGTGGTCAGGGCAGGACCTGCAGGCGGAACAGACTGCAAGAAAGTGTCCTCAGTTTGGCTTCAAGTAACTCATGATAGAGCTCAAGGCAGAGAACATGCTGAGAGTCACTTAATTTTCCTCCTGGGGCTTCTGAAATCAACTGCTAGCTTGGGTCCGGGTCAGGTTTTGAAGCAGATCCCAGTTACCTGCCTAATATCATCTACTCTCCCTTCCTCCTTTCCAACAAGATTCTGATTTTGTTGATTACTCAGAATAAGCGAGTTTATGCCCAGCTCAGGGCCCCATCCAGTCAAAGCAAGCACAGGCCCTTTCCAGAGGGTGGTGGGGGGTGGGCTTCTGACCCACCTCTGGTTACTGAGACAGGAGAGGGGCTTTGTGCTTTCCTGGTTCTTCAGGGAGATGCAGGACTGCCTCCCTCTGGTATCGCAGAAGTGTTGCGATGAAGCTTTATTCTTTGGGATGAGACCTCTGGCCCAAATGCTGGGAATGGAGGTTGAGCAGGGGATAGAGAGACCAGGAGAAGGTGAGGTGATGGTTCAGTCAAGCTACAGCATATATACATATCCCCATTACATACGTACACGAGAGATATAGACATTATATAGGTTATTATATGTTGGTATAGGTGTCAATTTATGTCAATTACAATTTTGATATGTATGTATACATATGCGTATATATGGGATAGGTAGACAGCTGTTGTATATATTACAGTAAAAGCAAAGGACACAAAATTTTTTGAGGGAGTCTCAAGTCTTGTTTCTCATATATTGAGAGGTGAGGTAGTTGGGATCATTGTTTCATGATTATTATGATGTGATTAAATAAGTCAGATGGATATTTGTTCTCCAGGGAGCAACACCCGCAGCGGGCCGGGCTTTGTGGTCTGTGTCACCGACACAGTGAAGAACAGACGTCTGTGAGCCCAGTCCTCATCAGGTAGTGGGGAACACACGCAATGAACAGAAACTGCAAGTCAGTGATGGGATCACAACTAAGGTACCTACTCTGCTGAAGATTCGGAGAGATGCAGATGCTTACTGGAGGGAGCATGGAGTGGCAAGGCTGACATAGACAGAGGATGCAGAAAAGAAAGGGACATTTACATTGGGTCCTGTAGGATGAGTAGGAGTGAGCCAGGAAAGGGGACGGAGAGCGTTCTAGGGAGAGGGGACGGCAGGTGCCAACATCCTTAGGAAGAAGAGCTCTAATGTGCTCAGAACTGGAAGGAAACCAAGACAGCCAGAACAGTGGTAACCTGACAAAGGCAGCCAGAGATGAGGCTGAAGAGTGAGGCTTCGAGGGGCAGGCTAGGGACGGGGGCTTTACCCATGCAGCCGTGGAAATCACTGAAGTGACACCTCAAAGCTGCAAGAGACAGGATCTGATTTGCATTTTTAAAAGGTGACCTGGGCTTCTTGTGGAAATGAATTTAGGAGGAGGAGAAGCTGGGGAAGTGGATACACTGAGACCAGTTAGGAGAATATTACACTCCAGATAGGACTGTATAAAGTCCAGGGCTTCCCTGGTGGCTCAGCTGGTAAAAAAAAAAATCCATCTGCAATGCAGGAGACCTGGGTTCGATCCCTGGGTTGGGAAGATCCCTTGGAGAAGGGAATGGCTACCCATTCCAGTATTCTGGCCTGGAGAATCCCATGGACTGTAGAGGCCAAGGGGTCGCAAAGAGCTGGACATGACTGAGCAACTTTCACTTTCACAGTCCAGACAAGCAATGGTGTGTCCTGAACGGGTTGTGGCAGGGACAGATGAATGGGTGCTCAGGCTGTTTAGATATAGGATCAAGAGGATGGAGGGATTGGATGTGGCAGAGGTGGAGATGGAGAGGTGGAGGCCGGCTTGGACTCAGTGGTTCCCCTACATCTATCTGGGAAACTCTCAGAAATAAAATGATTCCTTCAGAGAGGAAGTCTCTGCAAATCTCCTCTTGTTTGCTCCCTGCTACTTCCAGCATCACGTCCTCCGGGGGTGGGGTGCTGAGCAGAACAGTCTCTGCTGGGTAAGCCACACCTCCCCGCTGAGGCATCTCCAAGCCGGTCAGAGCGCTCACAAAATCCAATCAGTACAGGGCTGGCTTCTAGGTCCAGAAGGCCGACCTCCACTGAATTAACTTACCTCTTGCACAATTCAGTCCATGCTAAATGGAATTCTCAGATGACACTTTCTTTTAGCATGAGGAAGATGAAAAAAGAATACTTCTGCATGCTGAAAGAAAGTGTCATCTGACAATTCTAGGCTTAAAGAAAATGTCATTTAAGAATAAGGGAAATGAAGACATTATCTGATAAAACTCTAGTTTGCCACAAGCAGACCCTTTAATAAAAGACATTTTTAAAGGGGTATTTCAGACAGTAAGAAAGATTCCATATGGAAGATCTGAGATTAAGGAGTGAAAAACAAAGAAAACGAAAATAGATTTCTCCGTCTATTATTGAAGAAATAGCGATTGGGAGTCAGACATATTTATCTCCATATCAAGCTGTCATTTCTTACTGTCTGGGAAATTTGGATCAAGTTCATCTCTCACAGTCTTGATTGCCTCATCTTCAAAATTCATAAGCAAGGTCTTTGTAAGGAATAAATGAGCGACCACACATAAATGTTTCCAGCATAGCTTCTGCATCTAGAAGGTGTGAAATAAATGTTTACTCTTTATCTTTTTAAAAATTAATAAACAAGCAAGTAAATAAGATGTTGTTAGCCACACAGAATTCCTCCCTCTGCTTTAAGTGTGAGATAGAAGTCTGGCGCTCTTTCCTGTCGTACGAGGCTACACTGCAGAGCTGATGCCTTAAAGCTAGTCTTTTCATCTTTGCAGTAGCAAGCCTAAGATTTTTCTAACAAAATATTTATGATTTCTTTATTTTATAAATACTGCAGTGAACACACAAGCCCCAGGGGTGGACCCTAGATTCCAGCTTCGCTCACAATTCCAACATAATTCGTGTTCACAGTTTTATGAGAATGAAGGAAATGAAGGCAATATCTGATAAACAAAATTCTAGTTTGCCACAAAGAGACCCTTAATAAAGGACAGTTTTTAAAGGTGTATGTCAGACAGGAGGAAAGATGAGATGATTGCATAGAATCACTGACTCAATGCACATGAATCTGAGCAAACTCTGGGAGATAGCGAAGGATAGGGAAGCCTGGCGTGCTGCAGTCCCTGGGGTTGAAAAGAGTCAGATACAACTTAGTGACCAAACAACAGCAGATTTTTGAGATCATAAAACACCTGCTGGTCCATCTGTGGGGCAAAATGACCAGTCCTGCCCACGCCTTTCCAGGGCTCTCCCGCCAACCAGAAAGCAGCGGTACATAAAGGACCCATCTGTGCAGCTTCTGCCTCCTAACCCCCCATGCTGGCAGCCACGGTCCCCAATTCGGTCCTCAACTTCATCCCCATTCCTTTTAGGACAAGGAAGCCAAGCTAAGAAAAGCTAGCTTAGCCTTCCCTGGAGTCTCTGCCTAATTTTCATCTGGCACCAATTTGGTGGGGTTTCTACCACCAAGTTGGTGGTGATGGAGAAGGGAGAGATAAACCCAAAAGCAGTCTCCCTCTGAAGGCTTAAGGAGGCAAATAGCACCAGAGGACCTGGGCTAGCATCCTTACTCTGCCCTTTGCCCCCTTTGTGTCCCCAGGCAAACCCCTTCACCTCTCTGATTTTATCTTCCTCTCACCTGTAAGTCAGAGTCAACAATTATACCACATTTGTAGAGGATGTTACAATTTCCCGAGTGTTTCCACAGTCATAATTTCATTTACTATGCACGGTCAGCTGTATAACAGCCAGCATAATGGTCACCTTGCTGCTGTAAAGACCTAAAAGCGGAGCATGGACTGCTGTGTACATGGCAAAGAGCTATGTCCACATGAGGGACCGTCACCAGGGTCCCATGATGACGCTCCTAAGAGCAGGGCTTTGCTGTCTGAGTGCCGAATTTGCTTCTACCCCAACTGGCTATGGGACCTTGAGCTTCTCAGCTCCTTGCTTCTAAATAAAGGGTGATAACAATAGCCCCATCTCGCAGCCCAGGGCTTCGTACATGGGAGACACTCAGGGAATGAGAGATGATGGAATCGACACAAGTTAAGTCCACGGGAGCCTACCACACACATCCACACTCCCTGACTCCCACCATCTTCATTTCCTTCTTATCCACGGTTACACCTGATCTCCACAGCCCTGGACAAATATTGGCAAAGGGAGGGTGGAAGCTCTGAAGAGCAGGGCACACCCTGGACTGTTTCTTAAAGATGATAAGACTGATGCACAGGGATAATCCAGAGAGATGGTGTGGGGCGGGAGGGGAGAGGTGGGGGTTCGGATTGGGAGTTCATGTACACTTGTGGCTGATTCATGTCAATGTATAGCAAAATGAATACAGTATTGTAAAGCAAAACAAACTAAAAAATAAAAATTAATTAAAAAAAAAAAAGATGATAAGCCTCAGAGTCCCACTAGATCTGGGCTTGCTCTGGATGGAAGCAGAGTCCAGGCTCCCTGAGGTTCCAGGCAGCCCTGACCCTTCCCACTGCCACCTGAGGGTCTTGCTTCGGTGGCTGGGAAGTTCTGGAATATAGGACGCTGGCCAAGCCTCAGTCCCCTAACTAGACTGTGCGGCCACCTTGTTGACAAAAAGCCCTGAGTTTGGGAAAGACTGAAGACAAAAAGAGAAGAGGCGGGAGAGGGTAAGACGGTTAGATAGCATCACCAACCCAATGAACATGAATTTGAGCAAACTCTGGGAGACGGGGAAGGACAGGGAAGCCTGGGGTTCTCCCATCCGTGGGGTCACAGAATCAGACACGACTTAGCGACTGAACAAGAACCAAGGCCTACGCCAGCATCACATGGAGCTGTTGTGATGACCTAGGAAGCAAATGTTAATTGAGCCCAATCTGACGAATGGATGGAAACCGCTGGACTTTAAAAATAGAAGCTTATTGTTGTTCATTCACTAAGTCATGTCTGATTCTTTGTGATCCCGTGGACTGCAGCATACCAGGCTCCTCTGTCCATGGAATTCTCCAGGCAAGAATACTGGAGTCAGCTGCCATCTCCTTCTCCAGGGGATCTTCCCAACCCAGGGATTGAACCCAGGTCTCCCAAATTACAGGCAGATTCTTTACCAGCTGAGCCACCAGGGAAGCCACCTGGCTTCTCCCTCTGACGTCTGTTTTGTCTGGCTTCCCTGGTGGATAACGTGGTATGAAAAGTGCAAGTCTCTGAGAGTGGGTCTGCCTGCTTCCTCCTACAGCCCCACAGCACCTTCTTCAGGGTTCTGAACACTGCCTCCTTCTAACGGAGCCTGGCCATATGACGTACACCTACACCCACACATGTTCTAGAAACCCCCAGAGCAGACACTCGTGTGTCCAGGCAGGGCGAGCTGTGCTTGATTCCCTATGACATCTGTATCTATAGGAAAGATGAGGGTTCAGAGGATCTAGAACAGCCTCCTGGCTCCTCACAGCTTTAGATGGTGAGCTGAGTCAGCAGAGGCCAGCCGGCAGAAGAGGTCACCCATAGAAATACAGGGAGGGTCAAGGCACATCTTATAGTCCAGCCAGGACCTCATTGGTTCAGTTTCTATGCAGTCTGGTCCTCAGACACTGCCTACTAAGAGGGACTGAAAGACTCTCATGGAACATCCTTCCAGAACCCTGCCATCCCCACCTGCTGAATTCTGCCATCCTTTCAAGCCCAGCTCTGTTCTCGCCTACCTAGTTAAGCTTTCTGCAAAGGCCCTTTCCTTCTAGAGAACATAGAGTCTGACCTACTCCCTTGACAAGGTCACTTATCCTTTCAGAAGAAGTCCTATGGGTTTTGTTCTCTCTCCCAGTACAAAGCGCTGCACATAGTAGGTGCTCAAGCATTTTGCTTTCGTGTTCTGAAGGATTTTTGAAGGTTTGGCATTAGCATTCCACAAAACCACACTGATTTAGTCCCTACCATGTCAGAAGATTCAGATGTGCTGTGTGGAATAACCTGATTGCTATTCAGTACAAATTAGAGCTTTTTATTCTATTTCTAATCCCAGTAAATGGGGCTTGTGCGTTAAAAAAAATATTTTTAGTTTGCAATGTGTGATTACATAATGGAGGCCGAGTCATTTTTTTTCATTAACATTCATCTCCCTTAGCAGTTCCTTTCTGGGTCTTTGTTTTTGACTCGAGCTGCGGTTCATGTATTAGAACTGTATTCCTTATAAAAGAGTTCCATAGTAGATGTTTAAACTGGCCCTCCCCACACCCATATTTCCAGCCGACCTGCGCCTGGGGCAGCTCGCCTGGTGGGGAGTCAGGGGATCCTGCACCCATTCTACAAGTCTGTTAACTAATCTCTGGAATCCAGCAGGGACCCCTACCCACCAGTGCAGCTATTTGCAGGGAGCCCACGTGGGGTGGAGGGAGCATCAGTGTGGTGAAGTGTCCCTGGGGGAGGTATCTGTACCAGAACTAGGTGCATGAACTCAGATGACCTATTTAACCTCTGGGAGCCTCAGTTTCCTCATCTGTAAAATGGGGATGCTAAGTCCTAGAAAAAGTGCCTGACACACTGCAGGCATTTAATACCTTGTCTTATTTGCAGACTCCCTGAGGGAGTCTATTCCTTGCTGTTTCTCCAGTTGTCGTCATCCTCAGAGTTATATCACATCTACCGCAGCCAGAACCCTGAGCCCCAAGCAAAAATGAAGCTCCAAAATCTGAGTATAGGGCAACACAGCAGGGACTAGTGTAGCTCATGGAGAGGGTAATGACAAGCAACAAGAAACATGCCAGAGACCAGGGCATGTGTCCACAGAAAACCATCATCCCAAAAGATACACACACCCCTATGCTGATAGCAGCACTATTCACAATAGCCAAGACCTCGAGGCCTAAATGCCCACTGACAGTGAATAGATTAAAAAAAAAAAAAAAGATGCGGTGTATATATATACATATTCTTTACCGACTGAGCTACCAGGGTAGCCCTCATGGTCCATAATTAAGCTATTTCCAAACCAATCTTTTTTGGCTAAAGGCTCCAGGTGAGAATCCTAACGGAAGACCCAAACCCGTGCAGGTTCTAAAAGCCCTCTAAAGCAGACGCTAATGTAGGAGCTGGGGTTGGCTGTGCTTGGTTCTACACGATGACGGTGGAGGAAGATCAGAGGGTCCAGAATCAAATCCTGGCTCTGAAATCCTGTGCCTTGGGTGTGTCACTCTGACACTGCTTCCTCATCTTTGAAAAGGGTGATAATGATAATGATCCCCTACAGGACAGCTGGGAGAGACACAGTAGACAGTGAAAGAAAAGAAAATGAAGTCGCTCAGTCGTGTCCGGCTCTTGTGACCCTACCACATTCCTCCAACCATGGGGTTTTCCAGGCAAGAGTACTGGAGTGGGTTCCTATTTCCTTCTCCAGACGATCTTCCCAACCCAGGGATCAAACCCAGGTCTCCCGCATTGTAGGCAGACACTTTACTATCTGAGCCACTGGGGAAGTGCTTAATGCAGAACCCAGCCTCAAGGAGGGCAGTCTCACAGGAGCCCATTGGCTGAAGCAGAGAATTAAAGAACCAGAAAGTGACAGGAATCAGCAGCAGAAAGACTGCCCAAGTGCAGAGGGCATCAGATGTCAAGGGGGCTGTGCAGAGGGAGGCTGAGACACAGTGAGACTGTGGCCTCCCTGGAGTCAAGGTCAAGATCTAACCCGAGCAGCTGGGCAGATGAAGAAGTTCCTGGGATGGTGTCCGTTGGGGTGGTTGTGTAGCACTGTGAATGTCCGGATGCTACTGAACTGTACCCTTAGGAAGGGTTAAAAGTGTAAATTTTACGTCAAGTATATTTTACTCCAATGAAAAAGGACCGAGTTACCAAAAAAATTAAAAAAAAAAAAAATACCCTAAAACCCAACAGTCAGCCCACTGAAGACACTAAAACGAAAGCAGCACAGAGATCAGGGTCCCCTCGGTCTGTGGGATGTTGCAAGGGCACCAGACCCCTGCACCCAAGGCCCGGCAAGTCTAGACCTCCATGGCGTGGAGCTGATCTTTCCCCAGAGTGCCCATGGAACCAAGCTCCTGAACGCTTGAAAACCCAAGGCCACAAGAGGCCACGGCAGCAGAGCAAGATCACGAGGTCCATGTGCAGAGCAGTGTCTCTCCTGCTGGCTCCTTCCCAGTCACTTCTGACATGAGTCAGATGGAACAGAATGAACCATCCAAGGACCCCTCCTCCTCCCGTGTCCTCATCTGGGGACGGCGGTGTTTCTCTCTTGTCCAGAAAACCCTTGCCTTCAGGAAGAAAGCCTCGAACTTTCCATCCTGCTCCGGTCATAGAAAGAAGACCTTCAGCAAACCACCACTTCCTTCCCTCCCCAGAGAGAAACAAACCCCGGCTGGAGAAGTCTCTCTGGCCAGTGTCTTGAACACCCTTGGCCATGACCTCACTCGTGTCCCCAGAGGGCATGGCAGGCTGGTACCACCAAAGGTCTGTCTCCATACCTCCAGGGACCTATGACTGCAAAAGCCCCCAGCCTGGGACTGACAGGCTGGGCCCCAAGGGGGTTACCCAGCTGCCTATTTCCGGGCTCCCAGTCATTAGCAGCCCCAGGGGCAGCTCCTCGGTAAAAGGTTCTGCTGGAAAATGGACAGAGTGAGTCGGTGACGCAGACCTCACCCTAAGGGATCCCACCCACCAGCATGCCTCTGTCCACTACACTCAGTCCGATCACAGACCCCTCCCCTTCTACGCTGCCCACTATCCTCTCTGCCCAAGTCCAGCCCTCCTCCAGGCCCAACTCCATCCCACTTCCTCTGCTCCCCTGCAGGTGCTCATAGCATCGCTCATCACTGAAGTTCATGGTTCCCGGGGACCGGGATGCTGGCTGACTGTGGTCTCTCTTCTTAAACCAGATCCCTGGGGACCCCTGGGCTTCCAAGTCACACGAGCGGTAAAGAACCCATCTGCCAATGCAGGAGACATAAGGTTCGAGGGTTCAAGCCCTGGATTGGGAAGATTCCCTGGAGGAGGGTATGGTAACCCACTCCAGTAGTCCTGCCTGGAGAATCTCTTGGACACAGGTACCTGGAGTTCTATGGTCCACAGGGTTGCAAAGAGTTGGACACAACTGAAGCAACTTAGCATGCATGCACGGGGACCCTTAGCTGGCACAGCCAGGGCTCAGTAAGTACAGATGCCAATTAAGTGAGCAGCTCTATCCCTTCCCTTTGGGGAATTTCAGTCCAACACTGGCACCCTGGTGGGACCCTCTAGACAGCAGGACTCAAGAACACACTCAGTGGGCAAAGACACCAGGACAAGCAGGGGGACGTGAGCCATAGCCACAGAGCCTCTCACACCCTGAACTCACCGGGATGGACTAGCTGGTGATCATTCCTATCTCACTGAAGAGGGAAGGAGCTCAAGCTTAGACGCTGAATTCCCAGGACACGTGACTGGTTAGACCGTGACTGGTTAGAGTCAGAACTGTTTTTGGCACTCAGCATCTCTAGGGGCAGGGCGGGGTTGAGCCGGTGGCCCCGGGGCCAGCCTGCCTGGGTTCAAACCCCAGCTCAGCTTTTTGGGAGCTGTGTGATCTCAGGCAAGTTACTCCAGCTCTCAGAGCCTTGAGTTTCTCGTCTGTAATGCGGTGTGCGTGTTAGTTGCTCAGTTGTCTCCGACTCTTTGCAACCCCATGCCTGCCGGACTCCTCTGTCCATGGAATTTCCCAGGCGAGAAAACTGGAGTGGATTGCCATTTCCTTCTCCAGGGGATCTTCCCAACCCAGGGATCAAACTCAGGTCTCCTGTATTGCAGGTAGACACTTTACCATCTGAGCCACCAGGGACAGGACCAAATGCAGAGCCGAGCTCTCTCTCAGCCATGCCTGATGCATTTCTGTGCATCCAGCCTCAAGGGGCAGTGGGAAGGTGTTCCTGACATTCTGCATTGGATCAGGGTGGGGCTCCAGGAAGCTAGTCTACCTCCCCACCCCTCCCTCAGCACCCATGCGACCTTCCAAGCCAGCAGGCAAGGGTGTATGTTTCTGCAGCTTCCATGTGGCAAAGCTCCATCCATCCATCAGATCCCGGAGCTCAACACAGAACGGCCTCTTAAGTAAGTAAAAAGAAAACCAGCCAATTGCCCAGGTAACAGGAGATTTTCCTCCTGTCTGCGCTGGTAATTGAGCCATTGGAGCCAGCCCCCAAACTCCACTGGCGCTGCTGTGAGTTGGAAAGGGAGTTTAGGAGGCTGCCTGGCCAAAGACACACGTGCAGGTCCAGAGGCAGGTGTCCACCACGCTGGAGCCTGGGTCCAGTAGGGCTCGGTGCACCCAGCGTGTGCACCAAGTCTCGCCCACCTTACCTGTCCCCTTGGCCCAGCAGGACATGGAGCTGCCCAGACCCAGGGCCCCGGGAACAGAGGATCAGGCAATGCCAACCAGCCACAAGGCTGCTCTATAATGTGAACAAGGGGCCTTCAGCACAGGCTCCGTGGGTTCAGAGGCCCTTGGAATCTGAGCCCCGTGGGACACCCGTCTGCTCCTGCCTCCCTGCAGCCTCCATGCTGGAGGGTTTGACTCCAGGACCCTCACCACCCCGTGACTGCCACACCCCCGCCTCGGCCTTGCCAGCCCGACCAGGGTGTGTAAACAAACGGACGGAGGAGAAAGAACCGCTGGCATTTCTGAGAAACCAGGGCTGGGAGCCAAAACAAACTAACAAAAGGAAGGCAACTTCTCCTGAAGGAAGTGTCGCAAAAGAAAAACTTATATCCCTCAAGCTGAGAGACGCCCCTGAAGGTCATTTTGTACCGCCAGACAGAGTGGGGTTTGGAATCCATCCCCCACACTGGCCTACAAGAGGGTCTTCCTGCGTCCGACCCAGTGCTTCCATCCCGATGACCTCATCTGAACGGACAGAGCAGTTACAATCCAGCAAACAGGAAGAAGGGAGATCAGCCTGAAGCAGGTGCAGAGGCCCCCGAGTACAGACCCTGCAGGTCTCCCGCCCCATCATGCGACACAACCACGGGTGAAATCACGCGAAGTCAGCCTTTGAAGGGAGGGGCAAGATAGGGGCAGGGGACTAAGAGGGGCAAACTACTACGTATAAAATAAATATGCCACAAGGATATATTGCACAGCATAGGGAATATAGCCAATATTTTATAATAACTTTACATGGAGTATACTCCATAAAATTTTGAATCACTAGAGTGGACACTTGAAACTAACACTGTAAATCAAGTATACTTCAGGGTTTTTTAATGTCCTGTATCTTGATTGTGCTGGCAGTTATGAGTGGTACATGTGTCAAAGGTCATTAAATCAAACATTTACATAAATAAGCTGGTTCACTTCATTGCACAGCAGAAACATGACATTGTAAAGCAATTACATGTGTGTGCTCAGTCGCTAAGCTGTGTCCAACTCGTTGCAGCCTCACGGACTCTAGACCGTCAGGGCTGTCCATGGGCCAGACAAGAATACTGGAGTGGGTTGCCATTTCCTTCTGCAGGGGATCTTCCTGACCCAGGCATTTAACCCGCATCTCCTGCATTGGCAGGCGGATTCTTTACCACTTGAGCCACCTGGGAAGCTCCCAAAGCAATTATACTCCAATGAAATAAATAAATAAACCTAAGCATCGTCTAGCAAATCCCCCCAAAAAATAAATGAATAAATCCGACTTTGAGAACAGCAGGGAAGGGCAGACAAGGCCTGAAACATCACATCTGCTGAAGCTGCTGGTGTGTCCATTTCTGACCACAGCGTCCACTGCGCTTTCCCTGGTGGTCCCCAGACACATCCCTCCCCCCAGCTCTACCGTGATGTCCCTCCCCTCAAATGCACTGACCCAGCTCAAGGCGCAGTGAAGTGCCACCTCCAGGGGGCCACCCAATCCACTCCTTACAGAGGTGACCCCTCCTGCCAACTTCCCAAGACTTGGGCGTTCATCACCCTTTCCAGTCAGCACCAAGCAGCAAGGAGACCTCAGAGGGCAGACACAAGTTCTCCTTTATCCCCCAAACCTATGGGCAGGGCAGCTCTGATGGGCAGACACCACCTGAACCTGCACGCTAATGCCACCCAGAGTCGGGCACAAACCCTGGACCCTCAAACTAAAATTTCAGTTCTGTACAGAATACACTGCCCCAGTTTCATGTCCCTCAGCCCACAACCTTGATGAAAGGATTCGTGGATACCTGCTGGTTTCTTCCAGAGACAGGGAACTCACTACCTCATGAGTTAGGCTCTTCTCCTGGGCTCTGATCTCCCCAGGGACTCCCATCCCTAGGCCCTTCCTGCCCTCTGGAGCCACTGATCATCCAGGGTTCTTCCAGGATTGGCTCCCAACAAGGTCACTGTGTTGACCAGGGACAGACGTATGGAGCAGAGGGCTTTCCCACCTGCTGGAGTGCATGTATGCACACACACACGTACACACACCTAAGCCAGAGGGTTTTCTCACCTGCTGGAGTGGGCTTCCCAGGTGGAGTTAGTGGGGGAAAACCCACCTGCTGATGCAGGAGACAAAGACACTGGTTCGATCCCTGGGTGGGGAAGATCCCCTGGAGGAGGGCACGGCAACCCACTCCAGTATTCTTGCCTGAAGAACCCCATGGGCAGAGGAGCCTGGCAGGCTACAGTCCACAGGGTCACAAAGAGTCTGACACGACTGAAGCGACTTAGCAAACATGCAGCATGGAGTGTATATTTGCACACACACACGTACCCATGTATACACATGCACACACGCATGGCTTACACGGGCCCACACAGACACACACGTGCACACACAGGCACACACACCTAGGCCAGAGGCAGCAAGTCTGGCTGAGTCACACAGCCAGACCACAGCTCAAGCGCGGCCAGGGAGGAAGTGACGCCCCGTTTCCTGACCGTCCTCTGCTCTGAGAGGTTCTCGTCTGTCTCTTTGTCTTTCTGACTCCGTCCCTCCCAGGGCTTTGCTTCTGCTCAGGACAACAGCCTGCTGCATCCTGGCCACGCGGCACGGGCTCCCGGCAGCCCTGAGCCCCAGGTGAGGACTTAGGGCTTCTAGACCTGCCGTCCTGGACAAGGCAGCTCACAGCTCTGAACCTTGGTCTCCTCATCCTTGAAACGAAGAGGCTGGGTGTGGCGACAGGGCCTTTGAGGTCCCTTCTGATCTCAGCCCCACGGCTTCTGGCCCTCCTCCAGTCCCCACGAGGTTCAGAGCATCAGGGGGGGCCAAGATCAGGCCTGGGGACAGGGCTGGGGAGCCTAGCTGCTTCCTGGGCACACGCCTCCCTAGGAACTCCATGTGCTGCACACATTCCCTGCCCTCCTCGGCAGGGCACCCAGCAGGAGCACTACCGC
>SJXQ01004344.1:0-19638 GCA_006408695.1 Aepyceros melampus | reverse complement strand
TATATGCCTAGGGCTGATCCATGTTGCTGTATGGCAGAAGGTAGCGTTAAGCAATTCGCCTCCAATTAAAAGCAAATTTAAAGAAAAGCTTTTAAAAGCAGCATCTGAGAGACAGAAAAGAGAGACAGAGGGCCTGGTACCACCTTGTGTGACATACTACTGTCTTCTATCAGAGATTTCTGAATCCTAAGTTTAGAGAGGAGGGAAGGAAAATGCACCATATAATCGAGGCCGCTCCCTAAAAGGATGGGAGAGCTGTATCATTTCTTCTGCTAAAAAAAAATTTAAGACTCTACAATGAGTAATACATGGCTCCCCCAATACAGGAAAATCCGGAAAAAATGAGCTCCTTTGGGCGTGATGAAATTCATGTTTTATATCTACTATTTTGTTCTTTATAGAATGTTTAAGAAAGGAAAGTACAGACCTTTTGGCCTCCTAATTTCACCTTGTCGGGTGCACATACCTGCACATAAACCCCAACCCCAGTGCCTGGCTGCTGATGTAACAAATAAGGAAATAAGAAACCTTACTCCGTAGAAGGCTCTCCAACCTAGAGTTTTGTGGCGTCAACCACATTCTAAGCATAATCAGTACGAAGAAAATCTGTTGCCAGTGAGGTTACGAGATGGCTCCAAATTATTTCTGTCTTCCACCATCCAAAGTTTGTCAGCAGCAGCAGCATTTTGGGAAGATATTTTGTTTGGGTGCAGAAAAAGAAGCTTGATTTTTCTAAGCTGGTGTTCTCAACCAAGAATAGATTTTAGACATCAAAAATGATACCAGCTGACATTTTGGAATTTGAAAGGATAAAAGCTGAATGACCCATTTTTTAAAGCCATAGTCATCTCTTGACCCATTAGAAAAGAGAAAATAAGATACAACCACATAACACTGTTTTAGGAAAAACAACACAGAGGCTATAAAACAACTCACTGGACAGTAAAGATCAGAATTGTCATAGGATTTTGCTACTGAGTCAAGAGGTTGTGAGTCCTCCCAAGTTCTATGGACTTTCTCAGAGTGACTTTGGCCTCTCCACAGTCTCTTTTCCTGGTTTATGCCCTTAGCTCAGGTTTTCTCACCTCTTTCTGGGTGATACCCTTGACTTTATACTTTTTATTTTCTCCTGCACCCAATACTCCCTACAAAGGATGGTCAGATGATGACAAAAGCTAAGCACAGTCTAGACTGCCCCTTCTCTGCACACACACACACACACAAACCTTCCATGGACACCCCTTCTGTGTTTTCAGAATAAAATCCACAACCTTTAGTGTGTGTGCTCAGTCGTGTCTAACTCTTTTCACCCCTTTGGATTATAGCCAGCCCAGCTCCTCTGTCCATGGCATTTTTCAGGCAAAAATACTGGAGTGGGTTGCCATTTCCTCCTCCAGGGGGTCTTCCTGACCCAGGGATCAAACTCACATCTCCTGTGTCTCCTGCATTGGCAGGCAGATTCTTTACCACTGAGCCATGGGGGAAAACCTTTAGCCTGGCCTTCAAAGCCCTCAGCACCTGAGAGCTTGCTTCCTGCAGCTCACCCACAGCAGGCTGTTGAGAGCACCTTGTTGGGACTTCAGCCACAATGTTGTGCTAATTTTGCTTTCCCGCTCAAAGGGCCCTCCCCACTGTCTCCAACCAAAGTCCAGGGCCAGATCCAGCTCTTAAAGGACAGCCTTGCCCTCATCTCAGAACTGGGAGGAGCATCCTTGCCCCACCAGGACTCCCAACCACATCTCCCAGAGACTTGATCATCCTGCTGTCTTCAGTTCACTCGCTCAGTCGTGTCTGACTCTTTGTGACCCCCATGAATTGCAGCACGCCAGGCCTCCCTGTCCATCATCAGCTCCCGGAGTTCACTCAAACTCGCGTCCCTCGAGTCCGTGATGCCATCCAGCCATCTCATCCTCGGTCGTCCCCTTCTCCTCCTGCCCCCAATCCCTCCCAGCATCAGAGTCTTTTCCAATGAGTCAACTCTTCGCGTAAGGTGGCCAAAGTACTGGAGTTTCAGCTTCAGCATCATTCCCTCCAAAGAAATCCCGGGCTGATCTGCTTCAGAATGGACTGGTTGGATCTCGACTCTCAAGAATCTTCTCCAACACCACAGTGCAAAAGCATCAATTCTTCTGCGCTCAGCCTTCTTCACAGTCCAACTCTCACATCCATACATGACCACTGGAAAAACCATAGCCTTAGAATCAGTTATTTGCAGAGTCAGTGCCAAGGAGGGGAAGGGGATAGAGAGGCAGAAATGAACTAACTCTTTCACCGTGATCAAGCTGGGAAGTCTCTCTGATCTCATTTCCTCATCTGTCAAATGTCCTTAAAGAAGGACTGACCCAATGAAGTTGTCTTAGGTGGGGCATAAACTTGATAATTCACATAGATAGCACCTAGTCCACAGCCTGGGCCTAAGTCAGGGCTCACAGTGTTGGAATGACAGAACATACGAGAGAGAGGGAGACAAAGGAAGAAAGGCAGGGTGGGGGGTGGAGGCGGGGGTAGAGAGAGAAGAGGAGGGAAGGGGAAAGAGAAGGAAGAAAAAGAAATCAATGGCCTTCTTTTTCTATCAGAGTCAAAGAACTTGCTGCTCCAGAGAAGAAAATATACACATACATAACCTTCCTTGGAGAGAAAATTTGACATAAAAATGTTATCAGGATCAGGGGAAGGGTGAAATCAATTAATCTTCTGAGGTCCACTGTGTATATTTATGAGCTGAATTCTATTAGAAACTTAACATTTTCAAGATGGCATCACCCTGTCCACTCCCATTGCTTGTCTGCTAAAGAAACAGGGCAGAGGGCAAGGACTGGCCAGATCAGAAATCTTTCAGCCCAGAGCTCCAATCTCCCCACACATCACATCACCAGTCTTGGAAAACACACAATAAAAACCTCCCACCCAGAGGGGAACTTTCAGCATGAGAACAGGAAGAGTTTGATAAACGCTTTCTCCAAAAAGCAACTATAAAGCTTGGTCAGAACTGTCAGAAACAACCATTTCAGCCCTCTGGAAATTGGTTGAAAACACACAAACAGACACGTTTGTTCGTGAAAACAATGAATTCGTGTTCTTGCCTGGAGCTGTTCCCATCCCCCGAAGTTCTGTTGTTTGATGACTCCGTCAGGGCAGGTTGGGAAAACTGAGCGGCGTTTTGTCACAGCCAGAGTGGTCTCTACTTGGAGAGGTGTCAGTTTAAATGGCGATCTCATAAACAAGTGGACAGGGAGGGCTGGCAGCTCTGAGAGCTTGAAATTGGGGAGCAACGGACCGGTGATGACCTGGAGATTTAACGGGAAATTGAGGGAGGTGAACCAGCCCTGGGGAGGTGGATAAACCCTCCACGTCATGGGTTGACCGAGGTTGCGAGCACTACACAGACAGTAGCAGCCCACACAGCCCTGGTCAATGGAACCTGCCCACATGCACAGTGGAGATGCAAGGGCTTGACGGACAATAGAAGCCTCGGCAGACTTCAGGGGAAAAAAAAACCTGTACCTTTGAATTCACTGCCCAGCTCAGTCTCAGATTTATCAGCCAAGAGTGGAGGTCTTATTGGCTCATGGCATTTCAGCTATAATATAAATATTATAACTGAATCACTTTGCTGTAGACCTGAAACTAACACAGCCTTGTAAATCAAGTTACAGTTCATTTAGAAAATAAATAAAGGGTGGAAAAGATGAAGTTCTGAAGGGCACAGCCCAGAGACTAAGGTGCATGAAACGGCTGAGACTTTTATCCTAAGATTATACAGGATCCTTCCCCTCCCCAACACTTTACCACCACATCCACATAACAGGATCCTAACCAAAAGAGCAGAAAAACACAAGAAGGAGTTCATATAGCAGGAGCTACAGAAATTTTAAGATGTTTCGAACTAAATGAAAAGGAAATACACCTTATCAAAATTTGTTGAATTCAGTGAAAGAAGAGCTTAGACGGAAATTATAGGATTAAATGCATATATTAGAAAAGAAGAAAGATCTAAAATCAATAACCTAAGTTTCCATCTTAGGAAACTTCTAGAAAAGGAGCTAATTAAATCTAAGGTAAGATCTTAATAAATGAAGATAAAATAGCATGGATTGGAAGACAATGTTGTTAAGATGTCATTTCTCTCTCACTTGATTTTTTGGTTGAAATGACAAGTTGATCCTAAAACTGCATATGGAAAAATGCAAAGATCTAGAGTAGCCAAGAAAATTTTGTAAAAGAAGAAAGAATATTGGAGGATTTCCACTGCATGATTACAAAATATATTAGGAAGCTTCAGTGATCAAGGCAATGTGATACTGGCATGAAGACAGGTGTATGAATTCAGTTCAGTTCAGTTGCTCAGTCGTGTCCGACTCTGCAAGCCCATGAATTGCAGCACACCAGGCCTCCCTGTCCATCACCAACTCCCAGAGTTCACTCAAACCCTGTCCATCAAGTTGGTGATGCCATCCAGCCATCTCATCCTCGGTCGTCCCCTTCTCCTCCTGCCCCCAATCCCTCCCAGCATCAGAGTCTTTTCCAATGAGTCAACTCTTCTCATGAGGTGGCCAAAGTACTGGAGCTTCAGCTTTAGCATCATTCCTTCCAAAGAAATCCCAGGGTTGATCTCCTTCAGAATGGACTGGTTGGATCTCCTTGCAGTCCAAGGGACTCTCAAGAGTCTTCTCCAACACCACAGTTCAAACGCATCAATTCTTTGGCACTCAGCTTTCTTCACAGTCCAATTCTCACCTGCATACATGACCACTGGAAAAACCACAGCCTTGACTAGATGGACCTTTGTTGGCAAAGTAATGTCTCTGACAGCATTAAAAGTCTGGAAATAAAACTTTACATTTATGATCCATTGACTGTCAACTAAAGTAACAAGACAATTCAATGGAGTGATTGTCATCTCTGCAGCAATAGGAGCTGGGATAAGGGATATATACAACCTAGATCCTTCTCTCAATCACGCACAAAAATTAACTCAAAATGAGTCATAGTGCTAAGCAAAAGAGCTAAAACTATAAAACTTGTAGAAGAAAACATAAGAAAAAAATCTTGTGAAAATCTTTATGGCTCCAAAACAAGAGTCATTAAAAAATGGATAAAGTGGGATGGTATGTACACAATGCTCTATTTAAAATGGATAACCAACAAAGATCTACTGGGGACCAGGTGGAACTCTGCTCAGTGTTATGCGGCAGCTAGGATGAGAGGGAAGTTTCAGAGAGAATAGAGACATTGCATATGTACAGCAGAGTCCCTTTGCTGTTCACTGGAAACTGTCACAACATTGTTCATCACCTATACCCCCACACAAAATAAAAAGGTTTAAAGTTTGGAACAAAAAAACTTTTTTTAAAAAACCTTTGTGCTTCAACAAATAACCTTAAAAAAAAAAAACAAATAACCGTAATAAATGGAAAAATCCAGTCATAGATTGGGATAAAATATTTGCAAAATGTGTAATTGATAAAGGACTTGTATCCAGAACACAACAAGAACTTTTACAACTCAATAAGACAACCCACTTTTTGAAAGAATTCCTGGCAGGAATGAAAATGGTATATCTACTTTGTGAAAACAGTTGTTTCTTTAAATGAAACCAAAAAGTTACCCAAACCCTGCAAATTCACTCTAAGAAATCTACCCAAGAGAAAGGAAGACATGTTCCCCCAAAGACTTGTAAGTGAGTGTTCATAGCAGCATCACTGATAATCACTTCAAATTGGAAATAATTCATACATGTGCCAGCTGCTGAATGGATAAGCTCAATGTAGAATATCCACGCAGTAGAATACTATTCAGCCATAGAAAGGAATGAGATACCAGTGCTTATTACAGCATGGATGAGCCTAAACAAATCCTGCTTCAAGAAGCCAGTTATACAGCCTCTATATATGATTAATTTATGTTAAATGTCCAGAAAAGACAGATTACAGACAGAAAGCAGATTCATGACTACCTGGACTGAGGGGTGGGAGTTGGTGTTGACTGCAAATGAACTTGATTGAAATTTTTAGGATGATGGCAATGTTTTCAGACTGGCTCACGGTGACGGTTGTACTACTCTATACATTGATTAAAAATAATTAAATCATATACTCTCAAGGAGTAAATTTTAAGGTATGTAAATAATACTCAATAAATCTGTAAACATAAAGTATGATGCTCAGGGTAATTCAGCAAGAGAGGCACGCACTCTGGAAATGACAGGACAGACAGACAAGGACAGACAATATCCTGCACTGACATAAATCCCCTCTCCCTCCCCTTGGACCACCCTGGCTGACTGCAGGTCAGCCATATCCAGTCCTGGTCAGGTCACACCTTTCCTGTGGTCCAGTGGCCCTGTGGGCTCCTGGATTTCACTGTCATGAGCTCTGGGACAGGGTGCCAGGTGTCAGCCACCTGCTCCATACTTTCGAGCATCGCAGTATGGTGGCACTTCTGTTACCAGTGACAGTCCACATGGATTTATTATAAAACTAACAAAAATAAATACTTATCTACAGTCTTGTCCTTTATACACACAAAAGAGGTAAAATGTACCTTAATATTTTATACTTGCATAAGTTGGTGACACTTTCTGCCCCACTAAGAATACTTACAAGCACTTAAAACATACTTGATGCTTGTCCCCCAGGAAGGAGTGTGTGCGCATGTGTGCACACTCCAGTAATCTTAGGTGGAAGAAGAGGCCTGGAGATGTAGTCATCTGATGTTTCTAGTTTTAGTTGAGGGACACATCTGTGACGGAAGGAAAGGTGATGTTATCACTTCCTCTGCCAACTTTGCCACTTTTAGTTTTTTCCTTTTTTTTTTTTTCTTTAAGGAGAGAATTTCATTGGGGCTGCAGCTGGCTTCTTCCGAAGAGAGATCAAACCAGCACATTTCCTGCTCTTGACTTTCTCATTTACTCTGGACTCCATCACCAGCTGAGTTTTCCAAAATTCCTTAACTGCTCATTTCTTGATTCACATTCATTTCACAACAGATGTTTATGGAGCTCCTGCTGCTGCTGCTGCTGCTGCTGCTGCTAAGTCACTTCAGTCGTGTCCGACTCTGTGTGACCCCATAGACGGCAGCCCACCAGGCTCCCCCATCCTTGGAATTCTCCAGGCAAGAATACTAGAGTGGTTTGCCATTTCCTTCTCCTAGCTGCACAAAAGACTCTCTTAGATATGAGATGGGGCTACGGAGGTGGCAGAGAATGGCCCATCCTTGGAGAGTTTACAATCTGATCACAGCAGGAGGCAAACAAGGTGCCTACAAATACCTAAACTAGTCACTAACGTGGTCACAGTGATGCCAACTGAGCCATCAGAGCATAGAGGAAAGAGAAATCTTTGAGGGAAAGAGCCAGGAAAGTCCTTTATGGAGAAAGCATGGCTGAAATCAGGCCTTAAAGATGGATATAACTATGAATGACAGCTGCCGGACCACAAGGAAAGATACGTGCCTGGAAGATGCGACTTTCAGAAATGGTGTGTGACCAAAGGACCATATCCTTTTGCTAAAACACAGAATAAGTATTAGGGAGCAGCAGCACATGTATTTATAAATATGAGTTGGAGTTCAATCACGTGGGACATTGACTCCCAGGGAAGATTTTAATTCCCTTTCAGACATGCAATGTGAACCTTCTCTGATTCTAAAGACATTGAAATGAAGACGCAGACTCAGGCTCCACCCTGATCAGATCCATAAGTCAAACCTGGAGAGCATCCCCATATGGTCACAAAATATTGGATGGCTGTCCTGGGTAACTCTTAATCCCCATCCAGCCTAAGACTGAAGCTCAGTGGGCCCTAGCAGGCTGTGAATGGGAGATGAACTCGTCTTTTGGGGCCTGGGGTGGCCAGAGCCATGTATGGATGATGGGAATAAGAACTGGCCTGCCGGAGAGATGCCCTGGGTGTGGTTGACTCAGAAGTCCATCTCTCCTCCAGCTTTGAAAGTGAGGATGGCCTTCCTACACCTGTGGTCCCTCGTGTTTCAAGTACTAGGCGTGCTGGTCCCCACCGCTAGCACAACGGGAGGCCAACATGGTGTGTGTGCCCATGCCGATTCAACATCTATGTGAACACTATGAATTCTACTGTTTCAGACAAAAGGTCTTAAGTGGAGTAACCAGGCAGCCTCAGGCAGGCTGTCAGAAGAGTTTAGAAGGCTGACAAACATGAAAGTCTCTACCGGCTCTCCTCTGGGGGTCATTTCCCTGGACAACTTGGGCTGCTGCTGCCATGAATACAAAATTCCTTCTGAGGCCAGAAGTCCTGTGACAGGAGCAGAAAGGGAAGAGGGAAGGCCAGGATTCCCATTTCAGAGAGGGCTGGAGGGATGGGAGATGTAGATCAGACGACCCCCTTTCAGAGCCTCAGGTATGGTGAGGGTGGCTGGGAGGAGGCTGAGAGTCATTAGCAGCACAAAACACACGCCTTGCTAAAGGTACTCACTGCTGCGTAAATCCCTCAGCAGCAGCTAGATCGGCCCCAAATGGATAAGGATGAGGCTGGCTGCCGACTGTGATGGCTGGACAATTAAGCGCAGTTAATACAGAGACAAGGACCAGCCAGCACGGCCCAGGCCACCAGCATTCTGAAGAAGCTGAGATCAGATTCCGGGGTGTTCAGTGGATTTAATGAGCTAGACATGCCTTGGGTCCTTTTTCTGCTTCAGCCACTTGGCAGGCTCTGTTGAATGTGGACATTTTCCTCTCTGCTGGACTGATCAATGTCTGAAGTCCTGTCCACCTATAAAACTCTCCATGCCTTTACTTCGGTCAGTTTCACTACCTGGGCTCAAAGTGTATGAAGGATCTGGGAGTGGCACGTGGTTCTGGAGATTTTAAAAGTAACTCACTGGTGGATGGTGATATTTACTACGCTACGAAAAACAAGGGGGAAGAGCAGGTTAAGACAGTCCAGGGGAGGCCAAGAAGGCTTTCAGATGCAAGATACTGTGGATCAGGAGAGAGGTCTGGGCTGGAGATGTGAAACTGGGAGTCATTGCTCAATAGAGCACATTAAAATCAGGGACTACATGAGATTACCAGGCAGCAGCGGAGGGGTTGCAGCTATAGGAGGAAAGAGAAAATAAAGGCAGGTATAAGAATGCCCAGGATGGAGACTTGTGACCCTCCAGGATCTGAGGTCAGGAGAAGGAAGGACCACAGCCAGCAAAGGGGGCTCTGATCTTCTCAGTCTAATCCATCCTTCACGTTGAGACCAGGGTGACCTCTCCAAACTCAGTTGGGTTCCTGACGCCTCCCTGCTAAGTCTCTCCTGCCCACCTTACCCTGAGAAAATCTAGCACCTTAGATGTTACACAAGTCCCTTCACAACCTAGACCTCACCTTCTCTTGTAGGGTCCTCAACCTCTCCTCCTCTGTCACAGCTCTTTAAGATTGTGTTTGGAGGGATTCCCTGGTGGTCCAGTGGTTAAGAATTCACCTTGCAATGCAGAGGATATGGGTTTGATCCATGATCCAGGAAGATCCCACATGTCACAGGGCAACTAAACCCACATGCCACAACTACTGAGCCTGCTCTCAAGAGTCCGTGCTCTGCAACAAGAGAAGCCACCACAATAAGGAGCTCACACACTACAACTAGAAAGTAGCCCCCACTCACTGCTACTAGAGAAAGCTTGCAAGCAGCAGTGAAGACCCAGCCGAAAATAAACAAAACATTTTCTTTCATTGTGTTTTGATTGTCTGGGTGCACATCTGTCTCGGTTATTAGACATAACTGCAGGGTCATGTCGTTCACACTTTCAATGCCCGGCACACAGTAGGTACTCAAAACTGTTTGCTGAACGAGATGAAGGAGGGAAGGAGGATGGAAGGAAGGAGGGGAGATTCCTTGTGTGGGAACCTTCTCATGAAGAAAGCATGACAATGTCTGTGCCATCTTCCTCCTAGGCATTTTTGGAAACCTTGAAACTTGGGTTGGGATGAGAAGAGTGCCCTCTACAGGGAGACAGATAGATACAGAATTGGACACTTACTGAAGTTTCCCCAGAAATATAAACCACCAAGCAGGCAAAGCTGGAACTCACACCAAAGTCATCTTTTTAAGAAGCTAATTAATGATAGCGATGTTCTCAGATGACTTGATCCCATATGTATATAGAAAATCCCTGAGACACAACGCCAAAACTATTAAAACTAGTCAATGAATTCACTAAAGTTGCAACATACAAAATTAACATGCAGAAATGTGTGAATTTCTATATGATAATAACAAACTATCCAAAAAAGAAATTAAGAAAAAACCCTGTGTATAGTCACATCAACAAGAATAAAATACCTAGGAATAAATCTAACTCAGGAGATAAAAGATCTGTACTAGGAAAACTATTAATATAAGATGCTGATGAAAGAAATTGAAGACAACACAAACAGATGAAAAGATGTACTGTGTTTTTGCATTAGAAGGATCAATATGGTTAAGTGACCCTACCACCAAGGGAGTCTATGTATTCAAAGCAATATCTATCACAATACGATGGCATTTTTCACAGAGCCAAAACAATTCCAAAATTTATATGTAAACACAAAAGACCCCCAATAGCAAACAATCTTGAGAAAGAAGACCAGAGCTATAGGAATCAGTCTCCCAGGCCCCAGATTATACTATGAAGCTATAGTAATCAAGACAGTATGGCACTGACTCAAAAACAGATACACAGATCAGTCAAACAGGAGAGAGAGCCCGGACACAAACGAATGCACTTACGGTCAATTAATCTAAGACAAAGTAGGCAAGAATATACAGAGAGAAAAAGACAGCCTCTTCAATAAGTGCTACTGGGAAAACTGGACAGCTAGATGTGAAAGAATCAAACTGAACTACTTTCTCACACTATATACAAAAATAAACTCAAAGGTACTAAAGATAAAAATGTAAGAACTGAAACCATAAAACTGCCAGAAGAAAACATACACAGTACATTCTTTAACATTGGTCTTGGCAGTATTTTTTGGATACGTCTTCTCAGGCAAGGGAAACAAAAGCAAAATAAAATAGGACTGTATCAAACTAAAAAACTTTTGCACAGTGAAGAAAACTATCAATAAAACATAAGGCAGACTATTGAATGGGTGAGGATTTTTGCAAACAATATACCTGATAAAGGGTTAATATCCAAAATATACAAAGAACTCATGCAAGACAATATCAAAAAACAAACAACTGCCCAACAATCAAAAATTGGGCAGAAGACCTGAATAGATGTTTCTCCAAAGCACACAGATGATCAACAGGCATATGAAAAGGTGTTCATCACTAATCATCAGGGAAATGCAAAATAAAACCACAATGAGAACCTCAAACCTGTAAGAAGGGCTATTATGAAAAAGACAAAATACATCTATGTACGTGATATGTACATATGTATGCGGTGTGAAGTCGCTACAGTCATGTCTAACTCTTTGAGACCCCATGGACTGTACCTGCCAGGCTCCTCTGTTCATGGGATTCTCCAGGCAAGAATGTTGGAGTGGGTTGCTGTGCCCTCCTCCAGGGGATCTTCCTGACCCAGGGATTGAACCCTTGCCCCTTGCAGCTCCTGCACTGTAGACAGATTCTTACCACTGAGCCATCGGGGCAGCCCATACATATGTATACATATATGCATGCATATATATATATATATATGTACACATTACGTGTGTACATACAGAATGGAATATTACTCAGACATTTAAAAAAATGAAATCTTGCCATTTGTGACAACATGGATGGATCTAGAGAATACTGTTGTTTAGCTGCTAAGTTGTCTCCGACTCTTTTGCAACCCCATGGTCTGCAGCCCGCCAGGCTCCTCTCCATGGGATTTCTCAGGCCAGCATACTGGAGTAGGTTGCCATTTCCTTCTCCAGGGGGTCTTCCCGACCCAGGAATCAAACTCATGTCTCCTACACTGCAGACGGATTCTTAACCACTGAGCTACTTGGAAAGCTGATAAATAAGCTGTGGGGATATAATATACAACATAAGGAATATGGCAAATAATGATATTATAATAATTCTGTACAGGGACAGATGGTTACCAGGCTTATCATGGTGATCATTTCATAAAGTATGTAAATATTAAATTACTATTAGTGCTTTTGAACTGTGGTGTTGGAGAAGACTCTTGAGAGTCTCTTGGACTGCAAGGAGATCCAACCAGTCAATCTTAAAGGAAATCAATCCTGAATATTCATTGGAAGGACTGATGTTGAAGCTCCAATAATTTGGCCACGTGATGCAGAGCTGAATCATTGAAAAGACTCTGATGCTGGGAAAGATTGAAGGCAGGAGGAGAAGGGGGCAGCAAAGGATGAGATAGTTGGATGGTATCACCAACTCAATGGACAGGAGTTTGAGCAAGCTCCAGGAGATGGTGAAGGACAGTGAGGCCTGGCGTGCTGCAGTCTATAGGGTCGCAAAGAGTTGGACACAACTGAGTGACTGAACAACGAAAACAAGGTCATACACCTGAAAATAACATATTATGGTATTAATACACCAAGCATATTTTAACTTAAAAAATTTGAAAGAAATACCCTACATGCCCACGTGAACTATCACTGCAGAGGATATTTCTATGTCCAGTTTTATTTATTTTTGACTGTGCTGGGTTTTCATTGCCGGGTGGGCTTTTCTCTAGTTATGGTGCTTGAGCTTCTCTTTATAGTGACTTCTCTTGTTGCAGAGCAGACTTGCCGGTGCCCAGGCTTCAGCAGCTGCGGCTCCTGGGCTCCGGAGCATAGTCTCAGTTAACTGTGGGGCACGGGCTTAGTTCTTCTGCAGCCTGTGGGATCCTCCCAGACCAGGGATCGAAGCTGTGTCCCCTGCACTGGCAGGCGGACTCTTCACCCCTGAACCAACCAGGAAGCCTCTTCATGCTCCAGTTTTTATTTCAGTCCATTGTGTCAGGAAACTTGCAGGTTTGGTTTGGCTCTGGAAGCTTATATTCCATTCACTTATTTATAAACGACCCAATTTATACCCTGTGTCATGGTGCCGCTGAAACCACTAAGCAGTACATGTGATAGCAAGAAAAAAGGGAACAGGAGTGAAAGGCTGAGCTTCAGCCCATTTGTGAGATCTCAGGCAACTTGTAGAATCTTTTATCTGGACGCTGGGTTTCTGAAACATAAAATGGGGAGAATTTTCACTGCATTCCTCTCTCAGGCTGTTGTGGAGAACAAACAGAATAATGTGTATGAAAGCACTTTTTAACTTTCAAGAAAATTTTATTGAGGAATAATTTATACACAATTAAATTTATAGAGCTTAAGTTTTCCAGATGTACATACCTGTTTTTTGTTTGCACAAAGTGAGTTTTTCCAAATGTACATACAGTGTAATGCACATGTGTGCATGCTAAGTCATTCAGTCATGTCCGACTCTTTGCAACCCCGTGGACTGTAGCCTGACAGGCTACTCTGTCCATGGGATTCTCCAGGCAAGAATACTAGAGTGGGTTGCCATTTCCTTCTCCAGGGGATCTTCCTGCCCCAGGGATTGAACTCCCATCTCCTGCAATTCCTACATTGGCAGGCAGATTCTTTATCACTCTTATAGAATGGCTCGAGGCCTAACTCAGTCCTCGTGGACCTGGTGCAGCTGGGGTAGATGTCCCATACATACTCAGATTCACCACTGCTGGGATGGACAGGAGGGGAAGCAGGCTTCCAATGGAGAAGAGGGACCCTTGGACTGACTTTGGCAGCACTGGCATTTCCAAGAGCGATGTGTTCAATTTGCCCAGCAAGGCTGGGAGTCAGCACTTTGCAGGACATGATTGTCTAAAGAGCAAATCAGGGAGGACACTTTGCAATTAGAGAAGCTACAATGGAGGAAGGAAAGTCAGGGTTCTGGGGAGAGAGGAGGAACTGCTGACTGCGGGGATCGGTCACCATGTCACAAATGAAGGCAACAGATCGGGCCAGACGGGTCCCTGACTGCCTCTCCATCACACGGAAAGAACCCTTCCCACTCTTCACCCTCAGACCCACTCCTTTCTGGTAGGGAGAGGGGGCTTCATGGCTCGTCATGGCTGTGCCCCAGATCCTACAAACCCCAGTCTTAGACTCTCCAGAAATATCAAGAGCTTGGGTGTGGGGGGGAGGGGGGGAGCGGGGGTGTTGCTAAATGCTATTTGCACAGAAAAAGTTTATCATCATTTCTGAAAGTAATAAAGAGCCTCCCTGAAGAGTGATCTTTCAATGATTGACTTTTGACTCCATTTCTTCTAGAATGCATTTCTCAGCTATATCAAGTCCGTATCGGGCATTTGCTCAGTTGAAGAGCCCTCAGTGTCTGCACATTTTTTGCACAATAGGCTTTATAACATCCTGTCTTGCTTACCCAATACCTTGGCAGCAAGCAGAATGCATCTCATAGCCTTGCTCCAAGAGATGTTTTCACCTAAACCTTCGGTTTTTAGGTGCAAATGCCTCTCTGAGTCAATCTATCTCTCTTTTGCATGATGGTGTTTTGGGCTTCCTTCCATCCTTGGGATGAAAAAATGTACTTTCCATCTGTACCAGTTATTAATTTCACGTCTTTCAGCTCCACCCGCCTCCCCCAGCCTTCTCCTGCTTTGTAATACTGGAGCTGGACTCTGCAGGCTAGCCTTCCCTTTGCCAGCTGGCTGGCCCTGAGGTTGGACAATAGGAGTGTGGGTGGGACGATGCATGGTTGGGGGAGAAAGAAGGGCCTTTTTCTCCCCCTTCCCTTTGTCTGTTTTTCAGAGCAGCAGAAAGCAGGCACCCCAGTGGCACTGCAGGGGGGCGGCAGGCTGCCCTCAGCCACCAGCTCTGGGCACCTTCATCCTCGCCAGCATCACCATTGCCGTGCTGCAGGCAGCATGCTTCCTGACACAGGGACCTCCCCTCTGGGGTCTGAGGCCAGTGGGCATGCAGACTCTTTACTCTGAGCTCCTAAGCTTCTTCCTTGTTCACTTTTCCCTTCGTCCTCTACCCCTTAAAAGTTCTGGAGCCCTCTCTATACTGCCAGTCTCTTCTACATTGAACAAGTCTTCCTATTACATTTCCCTCTTCAAACTTCCTGAGTTTTTTTTTTTACAAATGCTAAAACCATCACCAAATGGAAAATGTTAAGTACTTGATGACCATGAGCAAATACCCCCAGGCCTCCTGGAAGCTGAGGACAGATAATGTTCTTTCCTGTGACGCCACCCTGGTACCACCATCAGCCCATCAGAGAACTGCACAAGCAGGTCATGTACCCTGGATCCCCACCTCCCTCACCTGGCCTTTAAAGATGCTTTCTTGAGAACTCCTTTAGTGAGTCCAAGTGTTCTGAGCACTAGCTTTCCGGACTCATTGCTTGGCACCTGCAATAAACGCTCCTTTTCTTCTTTACAACCTGGTATCGGTAGATCGACTTTACTGCACTCAGGGGAAGGGATCGAGTTTGGTTCAGGAATGAGTTAAGTTCTGGAGACTGCAGTCTTTGGAAAGTAGAGGGAACACAACAAGCCAGAAGCCTCAAACAGTAAGAGAAGTAAGGCATTTTATAGTTTAAGGGAGCATGAATATAAACATTATATTTTCAAAGTGCATGGACATCTCAGTTCAGCTGAGTCACTCAGTCGTGTCCGACTCTTTGTGACCCCGTGGACTGCAGCACACTAGGCCTCCCTGTCCATCACCAACTCCCAGAGTTTACTCAAACTCAGGCCCATTGAGTTGGTGATGCCATCCAACCATCTCATCCTCTGTTGTCCCCTTCTCCCGCCTTCAATCTTTCCCAACATCAGGGTCTTTTCAAATGAGTCAGCTCTTTGCATTAGGTGGCCAAAGTATTGGAGATTCAGCTTCAGCATCAGTCCTTCCAATGAATATTCAGGACTGATTTCCTTTAGTATGGACTGGTTGGATCTTCTTGCAGTCCAAGGGACTCTCAAGAATCTTCTCCAACACCACAGTTCAAAAGCATCAATTCTTTGGTGCTCAGCTTTCTTTATAGTCTCTCACACCCATACATGACTACTGAAAAAACCATAGCCTTGACTAGATGGACCTTTGTTGGCAAAGTAATGTCTCTGCTTTTTAATATGCTGTCTTTGTTGGTCATAACTTTTCTTCCAAGGGGTAAGCGTCTTTTAATTTCATGGCTGCAATCACTATCTGCAGTGATTTTGGAGCTAAGAAAAATAAAGTCTGTCACTGTTTCCCCATCTATCTGCCATGAAGTTCTTGCAGTCCAAGGGACTCTCAAGAATCTTCTCCAACACCACAGTTCAAAAGCATCAATTCTTTGGTGCTCAGCTTTCTTTATAGTCTCTCACACCCATACATGACTACTGAAAAAACCATAGCCTTGACTAGATGGACCTTTGTTGGCAAAGTAATGTCTCTGCTTTTTAATATGCTGTCTTTGTTGGTCATAACTTTTCTTCCAAGGGGTAAGCGTCTTTTAATTTCATGGCTGCAATCACTATCTGCAGTGATTTTGGAGCTAAGAAAAATAAAGTCTGTCACTGTTTCCCCATCTATCTGCCATGAAGTGACGGGACCAGATGCCATGATCTTAGTTTCCTGAATATTGAGTCTTAAGCCAGCTTTTTCACTGTCCTCCCTTTTATCAGGAGGCTCTTTGATCACTTGTTACGTTCACGAGTCTATACGCGCACATGCGTACACGCACACAGACACACATATTAAAGACAGGCTGACAATGAGGGGCTCTGCCACATCTATAATGCTTGGAAGACCCTAGACAATCCCCTCTGAGGAACTGCATCTCATTCACCATGATCTCTAAATATTGTGAATTGATTCAGAACATCATTCTTAACCAGAGGCTCGAGGTCACAGGAAAGAATGAAGAGTGGGTGCTGACAGTACCAAGGCTCCAGGAGGTAAAGATTCAATAGAGAACAAGAACAGCCCTTGAGAAGTTCCGCTGAGACCCCCTGAAGGGTGTGAGAGAATCCTGGCTCAGGGATGCTAACCCCAGGGCGCCCTCTGGTGGAGCTTAGTGGCTATCACCAGCATGGACCTGAGTAAGGTCAGAGTCAAGACTATCCTTTCTCTTGTTTGAGATCTCATACGACCCTTCCCTCCCATGCCTCCAGCTCCTCACAAACACACAGGACTCCACCCCTGCTTTCTGGAGCCAGGAGAGTCAGGATTGTTAGGAGAACCCCAAAGAAAGCCTCCCTGGCCAGTCATTCCAACCAGTCTCTTTTTTTTCCCCCTAGAGCTATGTCCCTACCTTTCTGATCCAGAGGTAAGGATACCAGTGGGGATTCAGCCAGGTGAGCAGTCAAAGACTGCTGCTGTTCATTCACAGACTTTTGCTGAGCCCAGGAAGCTGGGCACTGGGTTTGATCTCTGGTACTCCAGCCCAGGCTGTGTCCTGACCCTCAGCTGTCCTCACCCATGCAGCCATCACAGCTGGGAGACCCGTGCTGCTTTACTGATGGGGCAGCCGAAGCATAGAGGGGCCACATGGCCTGCAAGTGCTCCTGGCAGGATGTGAACCCAGAATGCCTGGCTCCAGAGTCTATACTGCTAAAAACCATATTGTACCATATACAAACATAGAGTGTACACCTCACTCACAAAGAACTGAACAGTCTGGTGGGTGTATTCCTGAATTTCACTACTCTTTCAAAGTGGGGACCCAGCAATCCCACAGCAGGACATAAACCCTGAAAAGATCAAAATTCAAAATTATATATGTACCTCAATGTTTACTGCAGCAGTTTATAGTAGCCAAGACGTGGAAGAAACCTAGATGTCTGTCCACTGACAGCAGATGGATGGATAAAGAAGTTGTGGTACGTATATACAATAGAATATTACTCAGCCATAAAAAGGAACAAAGTTGGATCATTTGTAGAGATGTGGATGGACCGAGAGTCTGTCACACAGAGTGAAGTAAATCAGAAGAAGAAACAGACAACTGCTTTCAGCTGATTTATTCGATCCAAGAAAACTGTATGTAAACTAAATTATACTTTCTTGGTGAATATGGCAAGGAAGGAATCTATAGGTTTCTAAAAAAGGAGTCTCGAAGACCAACATCATCTTTGGTCAAAAGTAAGAAACTCGCTGGGAGAACCCGATGCACAAGGGCCCGCGGGAGTGCACACCACACGTTTCAACTTTGCCGTTTCTGCCGTAGCAGCCACACGCATCACAACCTTGGTCCTCCGTGACAGGCGTCTGATCACCAGTTCTTGCAGTGGATTAGTGACCGGGGACAAGAAAAAATCACCTGAAGAAGAGAAACATACACCATCACGTCGGGCTGTTGGCAGAGATCCTGCTGCCCGTGGTTCAGAGGCCAGGTTGCAAGAGATGGAAATGGGCTCTGCAGGTGGACGCAGCGCTGAGACCCACGCGGGCCAGGCAGTAACCACACACACACACATATCAGGGCTCCAAGCACCCCTTGGTCACCCAGTGACCCTCATCCTGCCAGACAGCTGGGAACCTGCCTGCTCTTTTCAGCCAGAGCAGGAGCGGGCATACGGCCAGCTGGGCTTGGGCAGCCAGACGCCAGGACTGGTCTCGGATACAGGTGGGGACTTAGCTCCTCATACGATTTAATTCATGTCTCTCTCACCCTGGTGAGGAGGATCCACTATCCCATCGTAGGAGACAAATCAAAGAGATTAATGTCTCTGGGCTCTTCCTCCTTGATAGATATAGGTATAGACGTAGATACATGTACAGACATAGGTATATGTATACACACACACATACCTACACAGTAGGAAAAGGCAAAATGGTAGGATACTGAAAGAGGAACTCCCCAGGCCGGTAGGTGCCCAATATGCTACTAGAGATCAGTGGAGAAATAACTCCAGAAAGAATGAAGGGATAGAGCCAAAGCAAGAACAATATCCAGTTGTGGATGTGACTGGTGATAGAAGCAAGGTCTGATGCTATAAAGAGCAATATTGCATAGGAACCTGGAATGTTAGGTCCCTGAATCAAGGCAAATTGGAAGTGGTCAAACAGGAGCTGGCAAGAGTGAACGTTGACATTCTAGGAATCAGTGAACTAAAATGGACTGGAATGGGTGAATTTAACTCAGATGACCATTATGTCTACTACTGCGGGCAAGAATCCCTCAGAAGAAATGGACTAGCCATAATGGGTCAACAAAAGAGTCCAAAATGCAGTACTTGGATGCAAACTCAAAAACGACAGAATGATCTCTGTTCCTTTCCAAGGCAAACCATTCAATATCACAGTAATCCAAGTCTATGCCCCAACCAGTAATGCTGAAGAAGCTGAAGTTGAACAGTTCTGTGAAGACTTACAAGACCTTTTAGAACTAACACTCAAAAAAGATGTCCTTTTCATTATAGGGGACTGGAATGCAAAAGTAGGAAGTCAAGAAACACCTGGAGTAACAGGCAAATTTGGCCTTGGAATACAGAATGAAGCAGGGCAAAGACTAATAGAGTTTTGCCAAGAGAACACATTGGTCATAGCATACACCCTCTTCCAACAACACTAGAGAAAACTCTACACATGGACATCTCCAGATGGTCAACACCAAAATCAGATTGATTCTATTCTTTGCAGCCAAAGATGGAGAAGCTCTATACAGTCAGCAAAAACAAGACCAGGAGCTGACTGTGGCTCAGATCATGAACTCC
>SJXQ01004342.1:36129-63123 GCA_006408695.1 Aepyceros melampus | reverse complement strand
GTGGGGCTCCTGAGGAGGACCTGCATGAGAGACTGTCCCCCAGGAGGAGACGTCCCTGCGGCTCCCCTGTGGCTGGGAGGAGGGCCCAAGGGCCTCTTTCGGGGTGGTCTTCCCGGGGCTCCCTCCTGAAACGAGACCTGAGTGCTGCCTCGATCCTGCCCCCCGTGGGGTCCTCCAGGTCCGCTCCCTGTGAGTCAGCATTGTGGACAGCCCTGGGCAGCAGGCAGGCAGGGCATGGGGGGCTGTGGTCCTGGTGGACGCTTGTGGACAGTGTGGCTCTGAGCCTCCTGGGTGTCTATGCGGGGTCCGCAGGGGCAGGACACGACCCTGGGAAGCTCAGGACACTGGGGGCAGCCCTGGCTGGTGACTGTGGAGACACAGAGGACGGTGGGGTCACAGTCGGGACCTATGACTTGCCCAGCTCCAGGACCTGGAGACGAGGCACCTCTGGGCACTGCTGGCTCACCCCAGGTCTGAGGCGGTGCGGGCCGGGCTGCACTCTGTTCTCTGACCCATGGCCTGGAGTCGGGTACCTGGGGCCGGTTTGGCTGCATCTCCTCTTGCAATGTCGCTCCCCTCAGCTCCATGGTGACCCAGGGCTGCCCTGAATCTCTGTTGGCCCCCAGGCCCGGGGCCTGTGTGTGAGGTTGGGCTGCCGGGCAGGACAGGACCCAGGAGCGTGGGCCTTTGAGTCTGATCCTGGCCCACTGCCTGCCCATGATAGGTGCTGCTAGTGGCTGAGGCCATGGCATCCCAGCAGAGGCCCAGCCGGCCTCAGGCCTGCACAAGCTCCTCCAGGGTCAGAGGTGGACACCTGCTGGGGGCCTCCTGTCTGGGTCTCCGCAGCCCAGCACCTGGCCCAGGACCCTTCCTCAGGCTGTTGCTGCCCTGAGTCAGCAGGGTGGGGGCGTGCAGGGCGCAGTCCGATGGTCAGGAGGGCAGGTNGCCTGCACCAGCTCCTCCAGGGTCAGGGGTGGGCGCCTGCTGGGGGCCTCCTGTCTGGGTCTCCGCAGCCCAGCGCCTGGCCCAGGACCCTTCCTCAGGCTGTTGCTGCCCTGAGTCAGCAGGGTGGGGGCATGCAGGGCACAGTCCGATGGTCAGGAGGGCAGGCGCTGCCCCAAACACAGCCTACAACATCCCTGTTCGTGGACCCTCAGGGGCGGGGGTTTTTGTCCCAGAGAGTATCACTGTGGTATAACCATAACCATAACCATAACCATAACCACAACCATAACCATAACCATAACTGCTATAACTACCACCATGACACAGCCAGCATCAGAAACCCCAGCTGCTGGCCTTCAGCGCCCCCGTGGTCTTGTCTGGTGGGTGTGGAGTCCTTGGGAGCTGTCAGCTGGTCCAGGTCTGGACAGGCCCCATGGTGGGGAGAATTCTGAGAACTGGAAGATCCCTGGAGAAGGAAATGTGTCGGGGGCCAGCATGAGGAATCCCACCTGTGACAGGGTCACGTGGCAAACTCAGATGGCAGGGCAATCTGAGTCATCAGATTTCTCCCTGGTTTTTCCTGAGCATGCACCCCAAGAATAAAAGTTTGTCTGTATTTGTCTGTTTCCCCACTATTCTCTGCCAGTTTCTCGGGAAGAGTTTTCAGCTTCCTGCATTTGAAAGGAGTTCTCAGCTCAACCCCCTTTGATAAGGCTCTAGCCTGCCTAACAAGTTCCCCTGACTTTCTACAGGCTTGTAAATTACTCACAACCTCCCAACTGTGAGGGGCACAAAAGCCTTAAAGTATCTTAAAGTTTCAGAGCCTTTTCAAATTCAATTGGTGATGGGATTTCACGGTTAAGTCAATGATTGCTGCCTGACTTCCTTATTTTTTATCTATCAGGCACCCAGGAAGATGTAATCAATGTAAATGGGATATGGAAAAGGATATATAGTAGTTTTGATGTTAGCAATACTAGTCTTTTGCTATAAATCACTGTACTTCCTTTTATACAAATTGCTGTATTTTTATTTAGTGTTTTCTGAGAGTGGCATTCAGACTTTGGAAAGGTTAACACAAATGAATCTTCTGGTTAACAAAACTTCATCAGAAGAGAGCCATAGAAACGTTAACAGGCCTCTTGGCCAGAAGATAATGTAAACCACCTGGGACTTTTGTAACAGGAGAGTATGCAAAAAAGAAAGCCTTGTCTCAATGAGGGTCAGGACTGCTACCTCTGCGTAACTCTGCATATTCTATTATGTACAACTTGGGGTATATAAGCTGAGTTTGAAAAATAAACGACCCTTTTTTTCCCCCTTTGGAGCCTTATACCGAAGCTGGGCTTCCCCATGTCATTCTTTTCTTTTTCTCCCCTTTTTTGGCTGAATTCCCATCTGGGGTGCGGAGGCTCGCCATGTCTACTTTCCTGTCCCGGCTGTTAAGATCCGTAAGAGAGAGAGCCCAGGGCGGGGCACTCTCCGATGTTCAAACGGATGCCGGTGGCCTAATGTAGATGGTGCAAACCTCTTGTCTCGACGTTTTATTGGCTTTCCACGTAAACCAAGTTATTCAGCCCTCTTTTCTTCCGCTAATTTCCTACTATACTATTCTATCCTGAGCTATCCTGTTCTCTCCTATCCTGTCCTATCCGCCTGCTCTGTCCCCCCTTTGAATATCCCTGGATCCACCGGGGCTGGTCCCCTGCAAGTGGCGCCCGAACAGGCTATTCAAAGGTAGGTCTCTCATCATTCGGGACAGACGGGACCCCAATCAGGGTGTCGCAGACCTGCCTGCCATAGGCAGAGTTGGATGATTGGGAAGTAAGGGGTTGCAAAGGAACTCGGTTGATTAAGGCGTTGCAAAGAAACTCGGCTGTGAGGTTAAAAAGGGGTTGCAAAGAAACTCGATAAATTAGGTTGAAACTAAACCACTCTTTACGGTTGGAACAAACCTTTTCTAGGTCGAAACAAACCTTTTCTGGGGTCGAAACACACCCGCTCTTGGGGCTGCAAAGAAGCCCATTTCTTAACGGTTGGAACAAAATCTCCTTTACAAAACTTAAATCTTTCTCTGTATGAATCTCTGACATGGGTAACAGTGAGTCATGAAACAAAGCTTTGATTAAGGCGTTGCAAAGAAACTCGGCTGTGAGGTTAAAAAGGGGTTGCAAAGAAACTCGATAAATTAGGTTGAAACTAAACCACTCTTTACGGTTGGAACAAATCTTTTCTAGGTCGAAACAAACCTTTTCTGGGGTCGAAACACACCCGCTCTTGGGGCTGCAAAGAAGCCCATTTCTTAACGGTTGGAACAAAATCTCCTTTACAAAACTTAAATCTTTCTCTGTATGAATCTCTGACATGGGTAACAGTGAGTCATGAAACAAAGCTTTTCATTGGAGTAATCTTGCAACTGCTGAATAAAAGAGCAATTAAAGTTAAAAGAGGCTAATGCTACAAGAACAATGTCCTTGGTTTTCAAAAATAAGTACTCTTAATTTAAATACTTGGTGAAGAGTAGTGAATACTTAGTTTTTCACTAACAGTGAAAAACTTATTGTGCTTTTGCTCTGTGGAATATGATTGGAAATGTTCTGGACCCCCGTCATGAGGCTGTTAGATGAACTATGGGAGAGGATGGTGGTGGATGGTAGCGGGTCTCCACCTTCTACGCAGATCGTAGTTTCTGCCATTGGCAAAGAAAAGGAGGGAGACCATACTCTTCCTCCTGAGGAAGGAGAGTGCTTACAGGACGCAGCGGCCGAGCTTCCTGGCAGGCCCCCTCCCCCTCTGCACAAACCAAACCTTTAAAACTGTATCTTATTTAAGGCGACCACTGCAACCTCCGTTTGTGCCTCCCCAGGGCTTAAGAACTCCCCACTTTGCCTCCAACACCTCCCAGAACATTGTCTAAGGTTGAAATAGATAGGGAGAATATTTTTGAGCAAAAGAGCTTTTAAAACAGAGCCTGCTCCTTGCAAGAAACCCCCTCAGGGGGGCCTCACCCAAGCAAAAAAAAAAAAAAAAAAANCAGAACATTGTCTAAGGTTGAAAAAGATAGGGAGAATATTTTTGAGCAAAAGAGCTTTTAAAACAGAGCCTGCTCCTTGCAAGAAACCCCCTCAGGGGGGCCTCACCCAACCAAAAAAAAAAAAAAAAAAAAGAGAGAGAGAGAAAAAGAAAAGAAAAAGAGAAAAAGAAAGAAAAATAACCGTAATAAGAAGGATTTTACAAATAAAAAATGTTTCTCTTGTGGCCAAATAGAACAGTTTTGTTGGCAATGTCCTGCTAAACAGACAAAAAGCCGTCCAGTTAACCCCAGGCTAAGAAAAAAAAGCGGAGCAAAAAGGAGACTTGACAACAATATTAACCCCTGATGTGCTGGTTGCTCAAATTCCAATGGGAGTGGCTAGTCCCCTGCCTGAGGACATTGTAAGACTTGTGCTAGGGCGTAACTTGCTTTTCAAAGAATCTTGGTGGTGTCTGGTATAGTAAATTCTGATTATATTGGAAAAATTAAAGTTTTGATCTTGCAGCTTACTAAAACTGTGCAAATTAATAAAGGTCAAGGAAGAGCACAGCTTTTGCTTTTACCTTACTATCAGACAGGAAAAACCTTGACTTCTCAAGCTAGGGGCCCCAGAGGATTTGAATCTAGTGATCTAGCTTTTTGGGTGCAAAAAATTACAGCTTCTAGGCCTTTAAAAGTTTAAAAGTTTTTTAATTCAAGGAGATAAAATGTCAGGGCTGTTAGACACCAGAGCAGACATTTCTTACATTGCTGAGAAAGACTAGCCCAGCCCCTGGCCAGCATATACTACTGAAAATGAATTGGTGAGATTAAAAAAAAGTGGTATGCAGGATGGGAATGCTGTAGACGGAAAGGTGAGAGAAAGTTAAAATCTTGGAGAGTAGTGAGTTCCCAGTTGCTGAAAGTATTCAAGCAAAGATTAGATGGTAAAGAGCTGTAGGCTTAGAGCCAGATTTAGGTACAGAAGGATAATTGAAAAGCTTATAAAGATACTGTGCAACACCTCTTTACTTGCTGCTCATATTTAAGTTTGGCAAAAGTTTTAAAACTGATAGTGTTTCTTTAAAGCTGCAGAGAGATTGTTTACTAACTTCAAATGATTTCCACAAATTATTAAAGGATATTAATTGGATATGCCCACATTTAAAACTGACTACTGCAGATTTAAAGCCTTTGTTTGTTTGATTAAAAGGTGATCTTGATCCCAGTTCTAGGAGAAAGTTGATTAGTGAGGCAGAGTTGGCTCTTGTTAAAGTGGATGAGGCTTTATATGATCAGTTAATTAGGATTAATATTACCAAAAGATGAGATTAAACCATTCTTGCCACAAAATATATACCAACAGGATGCTTGTAACAAGAAGGCCCATTGGTTCCATCTACCAGTGACCCCAAGAAAAATAGTTTTATCTTATCCCAGCTTGGTGGCACAATCAATTATAAAAGAAAGAAAAAAGTTGGAACTTTTTGGAAAAGAAGTAACAAATATATTAATTCCATTCAGTAAGGATCAATTGCAAGTCTTTTACAAATAGTGATGATTGGCAAGTCGCCCTGATAGATTTCACAGGTCAAATTTTGTCTCATTTGCCCTCAAGCCCTGCACTAGCTAAAAGTACAAAAATGTTAGATTGGCGGTTTAAGGACACCTGTGAAACTGCCCAACTCTATCCTTTGCTCCCCTTTACTTATGGGGGAGGGATGTGCTGTTTCAAATAGGAGATGCTTGGAAAAGGGATTTCTCAATTTCTTAGTTATCAACAGGTGGTACAGTTAACAATACTTTATAAATATATTTGCCTAATTACAGTTTGCCTAATTGGGTATGGGTATAAATAAAATATAATAAAAGTTTAAATGTCTAAACTAGAAGAAAGTTGAAACTCTCATGTTAATTCTTAAATGTGGTACTTTTAACTTGTGACAAGACAGATTGGTGGGCAGCCATTTTTGTGTCGTAAAATAACTGAGAGCATAGTTAACATTTTATACATCAAATGATTGCTAAGAAATGTTGCAGGTGAGATGTGGTTATTTTTAGTTTCTTTGAAATGTCTTAAGGTAAGGGAAAGAGAGAAAACAAATATTTAAAATTTGGAAAACCCTAAACCTTTTGATAAAAAATTGTAATTTTTACTTATGCTATCTTTAAGGATATGAAAGGTTAATAAATTGGTGTAAATTGAGCCATAACCACTGATGATCATGGGGACCGGTAATTAAGTCTGCAGGAAAAATTACAATCTAAAATTAAAAAAAAAAAGATCCTAAAGATTTTGTTTAATTGCATAAATTTCTGTATTTTGTGTGCATTTAAAAACTGCAGTAAGTTGAATGGGTTAATCTTGCCTAATATAAGTAAATGAGTCTGTAGACTGTGATCTCCCCAAACTAAAAAGTACAGTACTTTAAATTGTGTTCTTTATGGTTATAGTGTTGGTAAAGCACTAATATGCAGAAAATAAAGGAATTACACAGTGCCAAAAAAAAAAAAAGAAGGGGGGAGGGTATACCCAATTCTGTGCGTAGATCTATACTTAGTTATCCGTGTATAGATTGGTGTGTGTGCTACGTATGTACACACTGATGCATACAGTGTAGCCGTATATGCGTGCTGTGTATTTGCAGTGATGCAATGTGCATGTGCTAATATTAACCGGTATAGGTTGCGCGCTGTGATGCACATATGACATATGCTCTATAATTGTATTTGTGTGTGTGACGTGCTATGGAGTGCATCGGTTTGTGTTGGTTGGTATTGGTTGTGCACATGTTGTATTGCTGCAATATATATATTGGTTCACATATTAATTATAAAGATTAATTAAAGTATAATGTTTAGTAAAGAGCCATCAAAAATTATAATTCCATACAACAGAGCAAATGATGCTCTTCTAATGTTTGATGACTGGCAGATTGCTATAGGGAATTATTGTGGTCAAATCCTGCTCTTTGTAATAAGCTAAATGTATCCCAATCCAATATTAACTGCGGGTCGAGGAAGTGCTTGTATTTTTTCCACAGGACGCAGATTCGCCAGTTTGGATCCCGGACAGGCTGATTCGTCATGTCACAGTCCCCCAGGCACCTGGTTCCTCCACCGCCGAGACCACAGGAAAAAAAAAAGAAAAGGCACTCTGCCGCTGCTGCGCGAAACAGCCCCTCACCGGGAGCCGTGGGCGGGGCCAGCCTGACTGAAGGGACCCAGTGCGCATGGCTCCAGCCCACTGAAGCCGTTTCAGTGGAGGGCGGGGCGAGGGCCGCAGAAAAAAGCAAGATAAACATCGAGATTCCAGCGAGACTGACAGCTGCTGCAGCGCGAACTCCGACCGCAAAATGACTCTATTTCTGGAAAAACTTACTGTACAAATAGACCCAATGCAGTGTCTTGTGAACAATGTATGCTTTCATGTTTGCTCTTTTGTGGGTTTTAAATGTCCATCCTATGACGCCTGTAACTGTAACAATTTATTGGTGTGATAATTACGGTCTTGCTGTGTTACAACTGTTACTGTTATTGTTATTGTTATTGTTACTAAGGCAGCGATCATTGACTCAACAAGTGCAAATGCCCAATATGTTGAAAAATCATATTTTAGGTGTTTGGAACAGCTCAGAAATTAGTTTAGACCTAGGAAAACTTCATAATCAGATTCAGACCTTAAAACACTCTGATTAAAATTTACCACCACAGGAGAAACCAATGACTTTTTCCACACCTTCTCTAACTTCATTCTGGAAAGACTATTCTGTAATCTCGCAACTGAACTGCACCTGATTTTTAAAATAAACAAAGAAGGGGGAGATGTCGGGGGCCAGCCTGAGGAATCACACCTGTGACAGGGTCACGTGGCAAACTCAGATGGCAGGGCAATCTGAGTCATCAGATTTCTCCCTGGTTTTTCCTGAGCATGCACCCCAAGAATAAAAGTTTGTCTGTATTTGTCTGTTTCCCCACTATTCTCTGCCAGTTTCTCGGGAAGAGTTTTCAGCTTCCTGCATTTGAAAGGAGTTCTCAGCTCAACCCCCTTTGATAAGGCTCTAGCCTGCCTAACAAGTTCCCCTGACTTTCTACAGGCTTGTAAATTACTCACAACCTCCCAACTGTGAGGGGCACAAAAGCCTTAAAGTATCTTAAAGTTTCAGAGCCTTTTCAAATTCATATTGGTGACGGGATTTCACGGTTAAGTCAATGATTGCTGCCTGACTTCCTTATTTTTTATCTATCAGGCACCCAGGAAGATGTAATCAATGTAAATGGGATATGGAAAAGGATATATAGTAGTTTTGATGTTAGCAATACTAGACTTTTGCTATAAATCACTGTACTTCCTTTTATACAAATTGCTGTATTTTTATTTAGTGTTTTCTGAGAGTGGCATTCATACTTTGGAAAGGTTAACACAAATGAGTCTTCTGGTTAACAAAACTTCATCAGAAGAGAGCCATAGAAATGTTAATAGGCCTCTTGGCCAGAAGATAATGTAAACCACCTGGGACTTTTGTAACAGGAGAGTATGCAAAAAAGAAAGCCTTGTCTCAATGAGGGTCAGGACTGCTACCTCTGCGTAACTCTGCATATTCTATTATGTACAACTTGGGGTATATAAGCTGAGTTTGAAAAATAAACTGCCCCTTTTTTTACCCCTTTCCCCCTTTTTCCCCCCTTTTCCCCTTCCCTTCCCTCTCGAAGAGCCTTGCACTGATGCTGGGCTTCCTCTGTGTCTCCTATTTTCTCTAATTTCTGGCTGAATTCCATCTGGGGCACGGAGGCTCACCATGTCTACTTACCTGTCCCGGCTGCTAAGATCTGTAAGAGAGAGAGCCCAGGGCAGGGCACTCTCTGATATTCAAACGGACGCCGGTGGCCTAACGTAGATGGTGCAAGTTTCTTGCCTGGAACTTTATTGGCTTTCCACGTAAACCAAGTTATTCAGCCTTCTTTTCTCCATCTGAAATTTCCTACTATACTATTTCTTCCTAATCTATTCTTATGTTTCTAAATAAATAAGTTTTCCTCGCCGATGCCGTCCCCCCTTCGAAATTCCCTGGACCCACCGGGGCTGGACCCTGGCAGAAATGGAAACCCACTCCAGTGCTCTTGCCTGGAGAGTCCCATGGAGGGAGGAGCCTGGTAGGCTACAGTCCACGGGGTCGCAAAGATCGGACACGACTGAGGGACTTCACTTTCACTTTCACTTTTAGTCCTGATCCAGGTCTGGATAGGCCCCACGGCAGGGAGGATTCTGAGGGTCCAGTCCTGGTCCAGATCTGGACAGGCGCCATTGTGGGGAGAATTCTGAGAACCTAGTCTTGACCCAGGTCTGGACGGGCACCATGGCAGGGAGGTTCTGAGGATACGGTCCCCAGCCAGCCTCTGGCCTGCACAAGCTCCTCTGGGGTAAGGGGGCGGGAACCTGCTGGGGGCCTCCTGTCTGGGTCTCCACAGCCCAGCGCCTAGCCCAGGACCCTTCCTCAGGCTGTTGCTTTCCTGAGTCAGCAGGGTGGGGGCATTCAGGGCGCAGTCCGATAGTCAGGAGGGCAGGCGGTGCCATGGACCTGGAGGACAGACTCCCTGGTCTGGGACCTCAGGGCAGGGGTTTCTGACACTGAGAGTGTTACTGTGGTAGCAATACTACAGTAACTACAACCATACCTATCATATCACCACCATGACACAGCCGGCATCAGAAACCCCAGCTGCGGGCCTTCAGCGCCCCCGTGGTCCCGTCTGATGGGCGTGGAGCCCTTGGGAGCTGCCAGCTGGTCCAGGTCTGACAGGCCCCACAGGGGGAGGGTTCTGAGGGTCGGTCCCCAGCCTGTCACAGGCCTGCAGAAGCTCCTCCAGGGTCAGGGGCGGGAAGATGCTGGGGGCCTCCTGTCTGGATCTCCGCAGCCCAGCGCCTGGCCCAGGACCCTTCCTCAGGCTGTTGCTGCCCTGAGTCAGCAGGGCGAGGGCATGCAGGGTGCAGTCCGATGGTCAGGAGGGCAGGTGCTGCCCCAAACACAGCCTACAGCATCTCTGTTCGTGGACCCTCAGGGGCGGGGTTTTTGTCCCAGAGAGTATCGTTGTGGTATAACAGTAACCATAACCATAACCATAACTGCTATAACTACCACCATGACACAGCCGGCATCAGAAACCCCAGCTGCGGGCCTTCAGCGCCCCCTTGGTCTTGTCTGGTGGGCGTGGAGTCCTCAGGAGCTGTCAGCTGGTCCAGGGTGGGACAGGCCCCATGGTGGGGAGAATTCTGAGAACCTAGTCTTGATCCAGGTCTGGATGGCCCAATGGCAGGGATGCCTCCTTGCCCAGCCCACCCTGTGGCCATGGAGAGCCCTCCTCCAGGTGCAGGGCTGAGTGCACCCTGGACCGAGTGGCTCTCTGAGCCCAGGTCTGATGTCCTGCTGAGCCTGCACTCTGATCCCCTTCAGGCCAGTGGTGGCAGGCCAGGGAAACTCAGAAGCTGAGCAGAGGCCAGAGCAGGGCGTCTGTGGACAGTGTCCTGCACAGCAACCTGGCAGGTAGGGACGCCAGTCCATCTTGAGCTCCCCAGGCTGACCTGGGGTGGCAGGTGGCCACGCCGCAGGGCTGGGAGGGGGATTTAGGGGTAACGGCTCCCACGGGCGCTTCCCACAGAGGCTGGTCACTGCCTTGGCTTCTGGTGTAGTGCCCACCCCGGCCATGATCTCTGGACACTGCACAAGGAGCCTGCACACCCCTGCTACATGTGAGAGGCCCTGCGAGCCCCTTCAGGCCAGGGCTGGATCCGGACTCCCCTGCCTCGGGTCTGGCAGCATGTGCGAGGTGCTGCCTCTGCATAAACCCCTCACAGCCTGCTCCCTGGCGAGCTCCTATGCAGTTGAGTACAGGCCCAGCTCCAGCGTCCACTGCTGTCAGCTTCCCTGAGCTACCAGCAGGGTTGGAGGTATCTAGAGTCTTGCCCCTGGGAAACTTGATGGTTTGCCCAGTGTGGGCTCTGTTCTTCCTGACCCCATTTGGGGGCGCACTGAGCGCCCAGTGGTCAGGGCCAGCTTGGGCTAGGACGTGTGGCTGCAGGGTCAGTGCAGTCATCTCAGAGTGAACATGGGCCTGCTGGCCGCGTCCGCCCAGAGAGGCACAGAGGGCTGAAGTTCTGGCCTCTGAAGCTCAGGTCGTGAGGCCTGGCCGTGTGAGCTGGGTGGCCGTACGGTTGGCAGGTTTTTCTGCCCCGTGTCTCACTGTGGTGGTCACTATGGCACCACCACAGCAGAGCCCTTGGCAAAAAGCCTTGCTCGCGCTGTAGGCCATCTGCGTGGGGACTCTGGATGTGGGGCGTTCAGTGGGCTGAGCGGTTGTGGGGGCTGGGCCGCCTGGCTGGCTGTGGGTGGATTGGTGCTGGGCTCAGTGCTTGTGGAAGGCATGGTGCCACTGGCATCCGGCTGGAGCACTTGGGAGGCGTCTCCCGCCAGGTGGACAATGACCACGCCGGCTCTGTCCTGAGGCTCCGAGCTGGGCTCGGCCAAGTGACAGCCTCCTGGGTTGACAGATTGAACCCAGACTGCCTGCAAACTGTGTGTCGGTCACCTGGAGGCCGGCTGTGCTCTGGGGCCAGCAGGTGCCTCCCACCAGGAGACCCAGGAGCAGAGCAGGGTCAGCCCTGCTGCTGCCTGTCCTGGGAGCCCAGTTGTGCTGGCCCAGCCCCGAGGGCAGTGCTGAGCCGCTCCATCCTTGTGGCTCCAGCGAGACTGGGAGCAGGTGCAGGGAGCTGTGTCCCCCCACCCTGCACCTGTCCCTGCCCTGATGCCAGGGGCCCCGAGGCCCAGGACGAGGCATTCGCTAAGGGCAGGGCTCTCCTCCCCAGGTGATTCATGCCCTCTGTGCCCTCACTGCTCCAGGCCTTGGAGCATGGTTGAGAACCACCCTCTTGAGGCCCTCAGCGGCCCCTGGGCACCCACTCCATGCTGATTTTGGGTGGTGGGTTGCAATTAGGCCTAGAAGCTCTGGCTTGTCCAGCAGAGTCCCTGCTGGAATGTGGACAGTCCTCTGGATCTGGTATCCCCCTACCACCCCGGGGGAACCGAGAGGGGCCCCCTCTGTCTGCAGGGGGTGCACGTGACCAGGGCTGGAGGGCTGGCCCTTTGCCGGGATCCCGGCCCTGCTGGCAAGTCTCGGTCCTGGGTAGCAATCAGGGGCTCCCTGGGATGGCTGCCCCATCAAGACCTCGGCCGCCTTTGCTCAATGCTGTTGGTAGGTGGCCCGGAACCCTGGGCCCTTCCTTGTCCCCTGGCCATGGGCCGAGCCCAGGGCCCATGCCCACATGTCCCTTCCGGCTCGCTGTCCTGAGTTGGTGGGGGAGGCACCCTGGTTGGGAGCCCAGTGCCCCTGGGGACGCACTGCCCAGCTCCACACCTGCGTGCGGATCGGGCTGTATGTCAGGGCCTGAGTCACTGTGGCTATAGCAGTAACTATCATCATGGTATTCTCACGGTGACATGCACACCCTTAAAATCCTCCCTACACGGCTGTGTGTGTGTGGCCGCCCTCGTGGGCTCCAGCTGTCTCTCAGGTGGGGACGCTGTGTCTCCAGGGTGAGCAAGGTGCAGGTGAGTCTGGCCCAAACCTCCATGGGTGAAGGGGCAGCCCCGCTCTGGGCCTGGGATCTGCTGAGATGAGCCCATGAGTCCCACGGGCAGTCTGCGTGCCTTGAGGGTTGGTACCCCCTCTCTGGGCCTGGGGCCCGCTGAGATCTGCCCATGGGTCCCACGGGCAGTCTGCCTGGCTCGGGGGCTCTGGTTGTGTCCTTGCTGCCCTCTGGGCTCCTCTCAGAGTTTCCCTGTCCTGGGCCTGACCAGTGAGGGCGAGCCCCCTGGCCCTCATCTCACACCTGCTGGAAGTTACTGATGGTGCTGGGCTCACACTTGGCACACATGTCAGCCACCTGGAGCCCAGGGATGGCCACCTGGATGTGAGACCGGCTCCCATCTGTGGCTGTGGGGGCCTCCCCCTCCCAGCATTGGGTGCAAGTGGTCCGTGACACGGGTGTTTCCGTGGTTGGTTGAGGAGTCTCTGGTGACCAACCTTCCCTACCCTGCTCCCTGGCTCTAGTGCACGTCCTTCTAAGGACCCTCACGGAGCCTGCTGGGGGCACCTGCTGCCCAAGGAGGCTGGACATCCAGGTGAGTCAGGGCCTGGCCTGCTGCCTTCCAGCCCCAGCTGGGCTTGACCTGAGGGCCAGCCTGTGAGGGGCTGATGGCCCTTGGCTCGGCATTCACTGTCCAGGTTAGCTATTCACACAGTTACTGTCCAGAGGCCTTTCCCACGGAGTGGTAGAAACAGCTTTATTCAGTCACTGCAACAGCAGGGTAGAGCTGAGTGCACCCTTGCACAGAGGCGACGGCTGTGTCACAGGAGAAGGGGGAGTGAGGTGCCCAGGACTCTGGTTTAAGAGGGACCAGGAAGTGTGGCCACGTGTGTGGCGAGGCGGCTGTGTCCACTGGCCACAAGCGAGCAGGGACTGGGTCAGGACCTCTGTCCTCACTGAGGGCTCCGTGTCTCTGGAGTCTGGCAGCTGAGGGGCTTGGGGGGCTGAGGGCTGGTGAGGCTGGCCCTCTAGCACTTCCAGCCAAAACTGTCACCAGTGTAGCAGAAACCAGCACTCGAGAAGCCAAGCTCCACACTCGGAGGGCTGGAGAGCTCAAGTGTGTTATGCTGGCGAGCCCAGAGGAGTTAACACTCCAGACTCTGAGCCTTGAACAAAGGGGTGACAGGGTTTTTATAGACAGGCTGCTGTGGGCAACAGCAGCTGCTGATACCCTGGATTAAACTAGGGGGTTTTCCATGTGTGGGAACAGCAGTCAAGATGGGGAGGGAAAGCCTGATCTGGACGACATGATTAGGTAGGTTTGCAGGAGCTGAGCAGTTGCCAAGAGCAGTACAAGGCTGAATTAGATAAGCTCCAGTTCCTAGTATTGCAAGTCCCCACTTTCTGAGACTACGTGACCTATGTGATCCAGACTTTGCAAGGAGCAAGCTGACTTACAGAGGCAGAAGGAGCAGGAGGTGATGTGAAATTCTAACTTTTCCTCTTCGCCAGGACAGCCGGCAGCTCCTCTGGGTGTGCAGAGCAGCGGAAGTTCTGTGGGGCGTCTGACGCCAGGGCTCTGGCACTGTTGCCGGGGCCACGCCTACCTACATCCTCGGGGGTGGGGAAGCCCTGTTAGGAGCCAGGCCCTCCTAGCACCTGTGCTTATGGAGTGGCCACCGGGATGGGGAGGAACAGGGCCTCTGCCCTCCTGTGGGGCAGCCTGGGAGCTCCACGCTGGAAAGCAGCGGGGCACCTGTGGGCAGGGCGACGGTGAGCCAGGGCATCAGAGGACAAGACACAGCCCCGCACACGAAAGCCCCGGGAAGGGGAACAGACGGGCCGGCCTGGGAGGTGGTTGCTGGGGGTGCGTTAGGCATGCTGTGAGACTGCCAGGGAGCCGGGGCCTCATGTTGGGGTAGAAGGCGGTGGGGGAGCCAAGTGCTATAGAAGTTTTGCAACAAAGGGAAGGTAGTTTGAATGTCCAAGGGTATTGGTAATTAAGGAAAGCCAGATGACCCAAGTTCAGGAGCTAGTGCTTTTCTGTGAGTGGGAAGGTGCAAGAGTCTGGGCTCCCTGAAAGCATTCACTTCACAAGCACCTCGGCTGTCTGGGCCAGTGTCCTGCATTTCCACATCCTGAGTTTCCTCAGGGCTCACTGAGGGGAGTGGCTGCAGCCCGCGGGCTGCTGGACGGCATGTGTTATTCAGGTCCTTAGGTGCCCTCTGGGCTGAGAAATTCACCTTGGGAGGGCTGGCATCTCGGATGACTGTGGCATCCTTGTTTATTGATATGGCAGGAAGTACTCCATTTCTCAAAGGTAAGAGATAAAGGGAGATGTTATTCAAGCCAAGCTGAGAATTCTAGCCCCAGAAGGGCAGTGGATTCTCGAAAGTCATTCTGCCTACCCGGAGTCGAAGGCACACTCATGCACATTTTTGAGACAGAAAAATGAGCACATCCGTTGGAAAGAGGTAAGGGTATTTCACAGAAAGGTCACCAGGGAGCCCAGCCAGGCAAGTCGTACACAGTGGGCAGAGATTTGCTGAGACCCCTCCAGAGCTGGGAAAGAGTGCTGAGCTTTAGGAAGTCACGCGGCCGGTGTGGGAAGAGAGGAAAGCATGCCCTTTCCCTTGGGGCAGGCCCTCCGACGTCTGAGGAGCACCGGCTGAGCTGTGCCGCAGAAGCATAGGCACCAGGAAGGCCCAGCACAGGCAGGGCCACCCTACACGGAGGGCCTGTCCTGCCTGAAATGGAAGAGCCGTCTCACCACCTGTCAGGGTCGCTGCAGGTGTGGAGGCGGGAGGGGCGCCCCCTTGGCGTCCACGTGGGCTTGCCGTGGCTTAATAGAGTGAGTCTTTGCTTCCCATGGGGGAGATCACTGGGTGAGCTGTGCAGGGTTCTGAGTGTCTGGTTTGAGTCTGTGCAGTGAACTGGACAGAATTTGGCTTCCTAGAATTTCCTCTGGACTTCCCTGCTGGCTCACTGGTAAAGAAGTCTCCTGCCAGTGCAGGAGATGCTGGTTCCATCCTGGGTCAGGAAGCTCCCCTGGAGAAGGAAATGGCAACAGACTCCATTATTCTTGCCTGGGAAATCCCACGGCCAGAGGAACCTGGCGGGCTATACAGTCATGGGGTTGTGAAGAGTTGGACACAACTTAGCGTCTAAACCACAACAAACAAGAATAAGAGTTTCATTGATGACGTCTGGCTGTTTGCCGACACATCATCCAGCCTGAGCTTCTCCTTTTGGCCCACGCACGGCCTTGGGGCATCGAGGCAAGATTCCTACACACGGGCATGACCAGTTTTACAGATGGCTGAGTTCAGTTCAGTTCATTTCAGTCGCCAGTCGTGTCTGACTCTTTGCGACCCCATGAATCGCAGCACGCCAGGCCTCCCTGTCCATCACCAACTCCCGGAGTTCACTCAGACTCACGTCCATCGCATCAGTGATGCCATCCAGCCATCTCATCCACGGTCATCCCCTTCTCCTCCTGCCCCCAATCCCTCCCAGCATTAGAGTCTTTTCCCATGAGTCAGCTCTTCGCATGAGGTGGCCAAAGTACTGGAGCTCCAGCTTTAGCATCAGTTCTTCCAAAGAAATCCCAGGGTTGATCTCCTTCAGAATGGACTGGTTGGATCTCCTTGCAGTCCAAGGGACTCTCAAGAGTCTTCTCCAACACCACAGTTCAAAAGCATCAATTCTTCTGCGCTCAGCCTTCTGTGACAGTCCAACTCTCACATCCATACTGAAAGGTTGCCCAAATCCACCGGGGCCCGGACTTGCCTGTGCAGACGATTACAAACTCAGTCACCTCAGTCCTTTCCTGAGGATTAGCATTCTCATTTGATTTCTACTTCTCCCTCACTCAGTTCTGTGGCTAGTAAAGGAACGTTGTGGGTGACGGCATTGACTTTGTTGGCGTGCTCTGCTAACCCTTGTGCTCTGGACCTGCTCGACCTCCCAGCCTGCACTGTGTCCAGGGCCGAGGAGCAGAGCCTGTAGGGGAAGCAGGTGGTGCGGGACAGGGAGAGCCCCTGGCGTGGGGAGCGACAGGGAACACTGCTGCACACACGGCTGGACGGCCGGGCTGCCCGCGAGCACTGCCCGCTGGGGCGGTGGCCTGCAACTTGAGGGTGTGTTGTGCTCTGCCCGAGGGCCAGGGCCGCTGGAGTGAATCCCACGGTACGTTGTGGGTGACGGCATTGACTTTGTTGGCGTGCTCTGCTAACCCTTGTGCTCTGGACCTGCTCGACCTCCCAGCCTGCACTGTGTCCAGGGCCGAGGAGCAGAGCCTGTAGGGGAAGCAGGTGGTGCGGGACAGGGAGAGCCCCTGGCGTGGGGAGCGACAGGGAACACTGCTGCACACACGGCTGGACGGCCGGGCTGCCCGCGAGCACTGCCCGCTGGGGCGGTGGCCTGCAACTTGAGGGTGTGTTGTGCTCTGCCCGAGGGCCAGGGCCGCTGGAGTGAATCCCACGGCTCGGCTTTGGCTCCACAGACACGGCTCTGCTGCGGGTGTGCACACACTTTCCGGAGCCGCAGGTGGGCAGGTGTGTCAGCTGCCCCAGGTCAGGGGGGCGCTCAGGCTGCAGGGAGTGGCAGGAGCTGGTGAAGCGCCTGGAGGCCTGAGTGCTGGTGTGGCTGGGGCACTGTGCCCGCTGCCCACGTGCCACTCGCTGGGTCCTCACCATGAACCCCCAGGGGACCCGTGGCGACTGTGATGATTAATCACTCCACAGGCTGTGCTCGGGCCTCAAGGGGCCCAGACACTGTTGCCTGCCAGCTGCTGGTGGCACCAGATTTCCACACAAGGACGGAAGCTGTGATGAGAAGACGGCGCTGGTGGTGGGTGGGCAGGGTTGGCTCTGGGGTGGGGAAGGGCTCTGCCCTCTGGGGCGGATGGCACAGAGGCACGGAGTCCAGAACAGGTCCGCAGTGAGCTCAGGCTGAGTGGACAACGTGCACTCTGCTGGGTCTGGACGGAGGTCTCACCAGGCCCACCANCCCTGCCCAAGGGCCAGGGCCGCTGGAGTGAATCCCACGGCTCGGCTTTGGCTCCACTGACATGGCTCCGCTGCGGGTGGGCACACACTTTCCAGAGCTGCAGGTGGGCAGGTGTGTCAGCTGCCCCAGGTCAGGGGGGCGCTCAGGCTGCAGGAGCAGAGGCAGGAGCTGGTGAAGTGCCTGGAGGCCTGAGTGCTGGGTGTGGCTGGGGCACTGTGCCCGCTGCCCGCTGCCACTCGCTGGGTCCTCACCATGAACCCCCAGGGGACCCGTGGTGACTGTGATGATTAATCACTCCACAGGCTGCACTCTGGCCTCAAGGGGCCCAGACACTGTCGCCTGCCAGCTGCTGGTGGCACCAGATCTCCACACAAGAACGGAGGCTGTGATGAGAAGACGGCGCTGGTGGTGGGTGGGCAGGGTTGGCTCTGGGGTGGGGAAGGGCTCTGGCCTCTGGGGGCGGATGGCGCAGAGGCTCGGAGTCCAGAGCAGGTCCGCAGTGAGCTCAGGCTGAGCGGACAACGCGCACTCTGCTGGGTCTGGACGGAGGACTCGCCAGGCCCTGAGTTCTGAGGCTGATATTGCACCTTTGTGGATAACAGGAGTGCCTGGCCACCGCCCCAGGCTTCCCGTGGGCACCTGCACACAGCTCCAGTCAGAGGGCACGTCTCCCCTCCTCCAAGGCTGTGATGAGAAGACGGCGCTGGTGGTGGGTGGGCAGGGTTGGCTCTGGGGTGGGGAAGGGCTCTGGCCTCTGGGGGCGGATGGCGCAGAGGCTCGGAGTCCAGAGCAGGTCCGCAGTGAGCTCAGGCTGAGCGGACAACGCGCACTCTGCTGGGTCTGGACGGAGGACTCGCCAGGCGCTCAGTTCTGAGGCTGATATTGCGCCTTTGTGGATAACAGGAGTGCCTGGCCACCGCCCCGGGCTTCCCGTGGGCACCTGCACACAGCTCCAGGCAGAGGGCACGTCTCCCCTCCTCCCCTCCAGTTCACCCTGGAACCCCAGGAGGCCAGCAGGGCCCCTGGAGCCGAGCGCCCTCGGCATGTGCCCTCGTGGGGCCGCAGTTGTGCTGGGCAGCTGTGGCTGCTTGCTGAGGCCCTCACCAGTGTCCACACCTACCCGCTTAGCCTGGGCTGGTGCTGCGGCCTGTCCTGGGGGCTCCATGCAGGCGGGCTTTCCTTCTGAGGCGGCTAGCAGCCCCCGGCCCACAACCGCCCCAGGCTTCCCGTGGGCACCTGCACACAGCTCCAGTCAGAGGGCACGTCTCCCCTCCTCCCCTCCAGTTCACCCTGGAACCCCAGGAGGCCAGCAGGGCCCCTGGAGCCGAGTGTCCTTGTGGGGCTGCAGCTGTGCTGGGTAGCTCTGGCTGCTTGCTGAGGCCCTCACCAGTGTCCACGCCTACCCGCTTAGCCTGGGCTGGTGCTGCGGCCTGTCCTGGGGGCTCCATGCAGGCAGGCTTTCCTTCTGAGGCTGCTAGCAGCCCCCGGCCCACAGGGACTGCCGTGCTGTCCCCTGCAGGGGGGCCAGCGGGAGTCCATGAGCAAGGACAGCTGAGAGCAGGAGGCGGGCTGACGCGGGAAGGTGGGGCTCTAGGCGGGGGGCAGGTCGCATGTCACTCAGTTCACTCCCTCAGTCTTGTCCGACACTGTCACCCATGGACGGCAGCACGCCAGGCCTCCCTGTCCATCACTGTTCCCCGGAGCTTGCTCAAAGTCATGTCCATCGAGTCGGTGATACCATCCAACCATCTCACCCTCTGTCGTCCTTGTCTCCTCTCGCCTGGAGGCGTGTGCCAGGGACCATGTCCGGGGAAGGTGCTCTCTGATTTCCGGGCCTGGGGGTTTTGGTTGCAGGAACACAGGGTGGGTGTTGTGCAGGCTCTGGCAGCCAGTGTGCCCCTGGAAGTTCTGTGGTGATAACTGGGGCACAGTGCTCTGGTAGCCCTGCGGTATTCTGAGTCCCTGAGACGGGCCACTGGAGACGNCTGGAGGCGCGTGCCAGGGACCATGTCCGGGGAAGGTGCTCTCTGATTTCCGGGCCTGGGGGTTTTGGTTGCAGGAACACAGCGTGGGTGTTGTGCGGGCTCTGACAGCCAGTGTGCCCCTGGAAGTTCTGTGGTGATAACTGGGGACAGTGCTCTGGCAGCCCTGCGGTATTCTGAGTCCCTGAGACGGGCCACTGGAGACGAGCTGGCAATGGGAAAGAGGCTGCCCATGGCGTGGAGCCTGGCTCCTACCGTCCACAGCGTCTCCATCTCCCCCATCTGGATGGTCCTCCGTGCGGAGCATGAGCCCCACAGACAAGACGAGGAGACGGGAGTCTCAGGAAGTTCACTCGGCTCAGGTGTGATGTACCCGGCCACTTTTTCCACCCTTCTGGATACACCCTGTCTCTTCAGACTGAGGGAGGACACCTGCTGACCAGCACTCTCCGCCAGGGACAAGGGCCGCTCTCGTTTGGGTGTGAAAAGGATCGGTATCCATTCTGGCTGTATTTAGCAGCCCAGTTGGCTCCATGGGTCTCCTGAGACCGTGTCAGCCTCCTGAGAGTGGGCTGGGGAGGAAACAGGCATAACCTTAGAAGGAGGCAAACATCACATGGCCATAGGTGGCAGGAGAGCCAGCAAAGGCCAGGGACCCCTGGGATTTCTGAAGGGGCCCCCAGCGGGGCAGCCGCTAAGCCAGACCTGCAGTTGCCATACACAGGGTCCCTGTCCCTCTGGCAGTGTGGGCCCCGCAGTGAGAGTGGGGGCCTCAGGGCTTGGTGTGGAGAGCACGCGCAGCGCACGCACGTGGCCACCCAGGCCATCACCGGCTCTGATGTTCCCTGAACACGTGGTTGACAGAAGCTGTCATTATGCGGAAGCTGGGGTTGCTGGGGTGAGTTCGGGCCAGGGGCATAGTCCTGTAAATCCTTTCTTTGGCTGGAAGGAATCCTGTACAAGAGAGCTGGTGCCTTCCTCAACGGAGGTGATGGAGAGGGTGCTCCTGACCTACAAGACCGAAGTGCTGGCCCAGAGGCCTTGCAGCTGTCACCTGCCCCCTGAGCAGAGACGCTGTGTGTGAGGTGTCGACAGGGAGCAGAGGCAGTGTGGGGAGTGCACAGGTGCCGGGATGGCCTCGTGGGGATCCTGGCCTGGCCCATCGAGGCAGAAACCCACCAGTCCTGCAATGCCCACTGTTGACCAGTGAGGAGGACAATGGAAAAGCTCATCACTGTTGGTGGAAAGAAGGTTGATCCAGTCATCTCGACAGGCAATGTGGCAGTTTCGAAGAAAGGTAACAAGCTTTACCCTTTTCATACTATTTGTGAGGTTGTCGTGGCAAGAACCCTGGAGTGGGTTACCATTTTGCATAAAGAAGGCTGAGCACCAAAGAATTGATGCTTTCAAGTTGTGCTGCTGGAGAAGACTCTTGAGAGTCCCTTGGACAGCAGGGATATGAAAGCAGTCAATTCCAAGGGAAATCAACCCTGGATATTCATTGGAAGGAATGATGCTGAAACTTCATCTGATACTTTAGGCCCCTGATGTGAAGAGCTGACTCATTGGAAAAGACCCAGATCCTGGGAAAGATTGAGGCCAGAAGGAGAAGGGGATGGCAGAGAATGAGGTGGTTAGATAGCATCACCAACTCAATGGACATGAGTTTGAGCAAACTCCAGGCAGTAGTCGGAGAAGGCCATGGCACCCCACTCCAGTACTCTTGCCTGGAAAATCCCATGGATGGAGGAGCCTGGTGGGCTTCAGTCCATGGGGTCGCTAAGAGTTGGACACGACTGAGTGACTTCAATTTCACTTTCACTTTCATGCATTGGAGAAGGAATTAGCAACCCACTCCTGTGTTCTTGCCTAGAGAATCCCAGGGATGGGGGAGCCTAGTGAGCTGCTGTCTTTGGGGTCGCACAGAGTCGGACACGACTGAAGTGACTTAGCAGCAGCAGTGGAGGACAAGCGGCCCGGCGTGCTGCAGGTCACGGAGCTGACCTAGCGACTGAGCGATATCAGCAGGCTTCTCCTGAGATCGGCAAGCACGCTCCTGGGTGTCTTTCTGAGTGAGCTGAAACACGTCCACAGTCGTGCACACGAGCGCCTTCAGTGGCTTCATCCATGACTCTGGAACTGGAGGCAAGCACGGCGTCCTTTCCCAGAGAGAGTGGGCGGCCTTGGTCCACACCGCATGGGAAGAATAGAAGAACGAGCTACGGAACCCTGAAGGGTCATCTAGGAATCGCTTCTCTTTAGTGGATGGAAACTTCACATGTCATGACACTAACCATTTGACGCCGAGCAGTTGAGCAGCCACCTCCTCGCTCCGGGCCCTGAAATCTCCCACCAGCCCTAAGGGAAACCCTGCCCTCTCACTCAGCGGCTTCCTGCTCCTCACTGGTCACGTTAGGGCCTCAGGGAAGCCTGGCTGTCCCATAATGTGGAGAAGCTGTTCCCTCTGTGAGCTCAGATGTCTGTGCACCAGGGGGCCTGCGCAGCAAAGACCCCACCTGTCAGTGCAGGAGGCGCAGGAGGGGAGGGCTCCACGGGGCCCCGGCTGCAGTCAAGACTGTTGGGAGAAATAGGGTCCCTGGGTCGGGGAGACGCCCTGCCTGAGGAAACGGCAACCCACTCCAGTGTTCTTGCCTGGAAAATCCCATGGACAGAGCAGCCTGGAGGGCTACAGTCCAGGGGGTCTCAAAGAGTCAGCTACAACTGGACACGCATGGAGTCTCATTTCTCCCGTGCTTTATGTTTGGTCTTAGGTTTTGTAGTTTTCCGCGCCCATGTCTCTCGTCTCCTTGGTTAAATTTATTGCTAGGCAGTTAATTCTTTTAGATGCAATTTTAACCAGAACACTTTCTTAATTTCCTTTCTGGACTGTCCATGGCTGGTGTGAATGAACCTTAAGTGCATATGGCGAAGTGAAAGAAAGCAGTCTTAAAGGCCTACGTATTGTGTGACTTTGTTTATAGACTGTTCTGGAAAGGGGAAATCTGTAGTTGGGACAGGGCTTCCCAGGTGGTGCAGTGGTAAAGATTCTGCTTGCTAATGTAGGAGACACAAGAGACTTGGGAAACACGGGTTTCGTCCTGGGTGGGAGAGATCCTCTGAGGAAGGAAATGGAGACCCACTCCAGTGTTTTTGCCAGGAAAATCCCACGGACAGAGAAGCCTGGTGGGCTGCAGTCCTCGGGGTCTGAATGTGTCAACCCAATTGAGCACCCGTACACACACACACACACACACAGGACAGACTTGTCAGCAAATCCGGGAATTCAAGGGAGGGCATCGGGCAGATGAAGCCCCGGTGACTTTCCGGGCTGGTGAAGCTGTCCCGTATTACTTGGGATGGTGGATCCTCGATATGATGCCCTTGTCAAAAATCGCGGAGCTTGATGGCATAAAGAAGGAAACTCAATGCACACACATAAAACATTATTTAGGAGGCCCAAATTCTCAGGATGAAGTATAGACTGTAAAAAATGCCTACTGACATTACACCGCTTACGAGAGCATACTGAAGGTGGTGGGATCTGTGAGAAATTTCCCAGCACGTCGGTCTGTTAGGGCGAGGGTGGAGGAGTGCTCCCTGGGGCTGAGCCTCAACAATGGACACGTGTCCACGTCGACAGTGCTGACCACTCAGAACACTGCGTTTGAGTGCTGGGACCCGAGCCTAGGGGCCAGGTGGCACGTGACGGGAACCAGGCTTCTCGCTGTTGCCTGGGCAGTTCCAGATGCCAAGCAGGAGGGCGAGAGAGGCCCGTGAAGCTCTGGGGTGGGGGTGGGTGCACCCCCATGTTTGACAGTTCGGTCTAATGCCGGCAGAGAAGACCAGAATCCAGAAATCTTGCTCCACCCGAGTGTGTCTGGTGCAGGACACTGTCACACGTTGCCTTGCTCTGCTGCCAAGCAGCCCTAGTCAGCCCAGTTGCATGAGAACAACNTAACCCTAACCCTGACCCTGACCCTCACCCTGACCCTAACTCTAACCCTGACCCTAAACCCTAACCCTAACCCTAAACCCTAACCCTAACCCTGACCTTAACCCTAACCCTGACCCTAACCCTGATCCCCTGACCCTAAACCCTAACCCTGACCCTGACCCTGACCCCCTGACCCTAAACCCTAACCCTGACCCTGACCCTGACCCTAACCCTAACCCCCTAACCCTAACCCCCTAACCCTGACCCTGACCCTGACCACCTACCCCTAACCCCCTAACCCTGACCCTGACCCTGACCCTGACCCTGATCCCTCACCCTAATCCCTAACCCTAACCCCCTAACCCTGACCCTGACCCTGACCCTAATCCCTGACCCTGATCCCTCACCCTGATCCCTCACCCTGATCCCTCACCCTAACCCCCTAACCCTGACCCTGACCCTGACCCTAATCCCTGACCCTGATCCCTCACCCTGATCCCTCACCCTAATCCCTGACCCTGATCCCTGATCCTCGCCCTCGCCCTCGCCCTCACCCTAACCTCTGAAAAAGCCAGAGGTCAACCAAGGGTGAGAAGTGGCTGTCTGGGTCTCTGCTCTGTCCTGAGGCTGGACGTGGAAGGCATCCACCCTGCCCAGCTGCCAGAGGACAGTGGGACTGCCACACGTGGCAGACCACCCCATTAGCCCCACAGCCCGCGTGAGTAGTCCTCAACTGGGAGTAGTCCTTGACTACCCTGAATCCAGTTTGGGTTTGGGAAAAGAGAAGGTACCTAGGAGATGAGGAAAACCTGTGTTCAAGAACACTGAGTTGGAGAAACCCCCAGTAAAGTTGCCCCTAAAGGGGTTGTTAATACCAGGACCAGCAACTTTGCGTCAAGACCCAGTTGCTGACTCAGGTCTCTCCTGACCAGTCTCAGGCTCAGTTTGGGCTCTTAGGAATACAAAATGCTAGAGGACACCTATGTATGGTTTTCAAGCTTTATTTCAGAGTGCTGGTCAGCGGCCTATCGAAGAGACCTGGTTGAGAATGCTGACCCTCCTGACACCTGCCCCCACCTCTGCCTGCCGCAGACTTCAGCTTTGCTGTCTATCCCTGATTCCTTCTCAGAAGTTCTTCCTACCTCCCCTGCAGTTGTGCAGGGGTCAGGAGGCTGGTTTACACAGGATTCGCTGTCTCTTCCTTAATTTTACTGGTATGGATAGTTTTTACATTTGTGGCCACGCCAAATAGGACTGCAGCTGTAAGGGCATACAGGCGACCGAACACCAGTCTCACATAGACTAAAATTGTTTCGTCATATGCTATGGATCGAAATACTTTCGGAGGGGGTCCACTGTCTTCACTGCCCCCGTCACCCGTGTTTTGGCAAAGCGGAGGTGCCCAGCCCACATGGCAATGGCAGTTGCCTTCACTGTTGCAAACTCCTCTGGAGCTGCATTTCTGAGGGACACACGTATACTCCATTTTACTAACAGAACCGTTGCAGTAGGTGTTTAAACAGTACTTTCCAGAAGCACAGAGGGCACCATCTCTCACGTGGCCATAATCAACTGCTCCTTGCGCACGGTGTTGGTCCAGCCCAAAACACAAGGCCTCTGATGTATAAGTTTGATGAAATCCAACGTGTTCCTGCAGCTGAGGGAGAAAACTGACGTTGGTGCACTGCAGTCTCCCACAAAGCTGATCCTCCTCTGTACAAGCTATGAAGGTGACAGACCAAGTTATTCTTCTGCAGAATCCAAATCGGGAGGCTTTTCTGTTCAAAGTATAGCATTGAACCGGACCACTCAAAGCCCCTCTCCCAAAGATTTCTTTGCAGTGCACACTGCGGTCAGTGCAGCTTCCATTAAAGCAGTACCCCTCTTCACTGCATGGGGTTCCATCTTGCATAAACACATCTTTAGGGCAGGTCTTGCTTATCCCACGGCAGTACTCAGGAAGGTCACATATACTCCGGATGGGTCTGCAGAGGGTCCCGGGCTTGGAGAATGTGCAGTTTGTGCAGCATGTTTCTGCATCACAAATACTTGCAGCAGTGAAAGACAGAGGTCCTCACAGCATGGGTTGCTATAGCACTCCTTGAAGGAGCCGCAGTCGCATTGCTCCCCAGTTTCCACTTCTCTGTTTCCACAACGTTCACGTGTCAACGATCTATTGTAATATACCTTGTCAGTTTGAAACATACAAGGACTTACACCATGCATAACTACATGTTGTAAATGCATATAAGAACAGTTACTGAAAGCATCTGTCAGTGACTGGTAGCCATTCATAATGCAGGTAGTCCGTCTCTGGCAAACACAATCTTTGTTGTCGTAATACAGACCAATACTTCTGCCAATTAGAAAGCACACATAGAGGGCCACTGTTAGGGTATTTTTCCCCGTTGTAGCAATTGGTATCAAGTTACGCACTTGGCAGAAAGTATATAGATTTGGAACATAAGCACCATCAGGTGGTTCAACTGTACTAAAGATTACGGCTGTATGTGGTCTAAAATCACGATATATGGTTCTTGAATAGAACCGGAAATATGCACTCCCAGATCTGAGAGACGCAGTGCTGACCGGGTCACTAACATCATAAACATATAAAAGGCTAATATAAAACCTTGTCTCAACACCACGATAAACCGCATCAATGATATTGCCCACATCCACCATGTATTGAACAGTTTCTGACACATTGTTTACGGTTCGGTAAAATGCATTAGTAGACTGTAATGCTCCCTTCATATGTGCTTCATGGAACATATACAACTTACTAGACAACCTGGGGGCTGCGGTGATGTTTGCTGGAGAGAGCAGAGGGTTCCTTTCCTCCTCATAGCCCGGTCTGTGCATCGGTCCCATTGGGCTGGCATCTGCCACCATCTGAGAAACAGTGTGCTCAAACCTTCGAGAATGCTTGAGGGGGCTGACTTCGTAGGTAAGGTCATCCAACTTCATATAACCCTGGAGACCCCCGTAGCAGGTGTTTAAGGTGACCCTGGAGAAAGGGATCTCCTCCAGGTAGCCAAAGTAGTAACAGTCTTCAGGGACGAAGGGGTGGTCCGTCCGCAGGACTCCTTGGTCATCCTGAGTCATCATCAGGTATCCAGGCCAAAAGAGCCTCTTGCGGCGCATGTGGATGACGTGCCTCTGCCCCCCAAATCGCAGGCTGTAGGAGAGCCAGCCCAGCACCTGGGCGCCCTTGCCTTGGTGCAGCTCCTTCCTGGGAATCACCACCTCCGTGGAGGTGTAGCGCCATGAGGGACGGTCCGGAGAGCACTGGACAGGGGCCAGCGCTGCCCAGAGCCCGAGCAGCCAGAGGGCTGCCCTCAGGGTGACCCGGCCCTCTGCCAGCATGGGGGCGCTGCTCAGGGATGTCTGCCAGTGAGGACAGAGAAGGCGAGGCCCCTCCGGGAAGCCAGGTCTGAGCCGCGTGCTGAGGCCACTGCCATCCAAGGAGGCACTGACAGAGAACAAAGGGTGCCTGGGCTGCCAGGGCCCAGCCCTGCGCGGGTCA
>SJXQ01004342.1:20526-35968 GCA_006408695.1 Aepyceros melampus | reverse complement strand
GGGCCCCGGCTCTGCCCGCTGGGGCTGCCAGGCCCCCTGCTGCACAGGCCTCTTTTCCTCCCTGCGAGCACCACTTCCTTCTACTTTGGCGATTGGAACCAGACACTGCTCATGTCACTTGACATTCACAGGTGTTGAAAATGGTTTAAAAGTTCACAGTTGCCTGTGTCTCATTCTGGTTAGCAGGTAGGTCACTTGCACACCGCGTGTTTCTCTTGGTTTTCGCTTGGAAGCTTCGTTTAGGCCCGCTGAGGAGCAGGCTCCCCACTCTCCCCAGGGAGGCTCTCTCATTCTTGCTGACCCTGGCTGGTGAGACCAGAGGCCAGGCCTGACCTGAGCCCCCGGGATCCCTGCTCGTCCCTGTGTGCGGCTCTCTCTCCCGCAGGCGACGGTTCTCGCCCGAGCCTCTGTGGGCCCAGGGCCCTGCTGGTGCCCAAGGGGAGCGAGGAAGGTCTCAGGCGTTTTCACACCACTTTGCAGCCATCCGCAGGGACAGAGACTCTCTCTCGGGAGAGAATCAAAAGCAAGATCCCGCTTCGTCCGTGAAGCGAGAATCGGCGTCGGCAGAGGGCGCCTCGGCCGCAGCTCGCCCGTCGGGCCGCTCTGCTCTTTGCCTTCTGGTCTCGGGAGAGACGCGTCTGACTCGGGCGGATCTGGCTCCTGCCCTTTCGCGTCTGTGTTCTGTTGCCTTGACTGCAAGCCGCTCGCTCCGGGAGGAGGCCCCGGTGTACGGAGTGGCTGTCTCCTGAGCCCTGCCCCCTTGCCCGAGCGTCAGCTCACAGGAAACCCGTGGCCAAGCCCCGCTGGGCATGGCTGCAGGGGATGGAACCTGAGCCGTCCACGCGGAGTCCCGCTGGAAGCAGGAAGCGTCTGCAGCAGCCCGTGGCCTTTAGCACTTCAGCAGTCGACCTCCTCACCTCCCAGTCTCTGCGCCGTAACAGAACCAGGAGCCACACCCAGGCCCGACGGTGCGGGGGACTCTCGTCGGCGCTCTGCTCTGTGTGCCGGCTCTGCAGTAAGGCCGCTACTCGTGGCCCCGACTCCTGGCCCTCGGGGGATCGGCCTGCCGTGAGGCGAGCCGAGCGGAGGAGCGTGGGCTCCGGGAGGGCCCTGCTGCTCGGCGGCCCTGCCCCCTTCCTCTTGGCTCTGTATTCAGTGTCAGTGCCTGCTGTCATCCTGGGGGAGTTCCAGCCTCCTTCAGGTCCTCTTCACCGTTTGCAGAAACGGTCAGAGGGAGTACTTCCTGCAGGCGGGAAAGGTGTTGCTTCTGCCTGCTGGATCCTGTAGAGGACGGAGCACTGCGTCTGCCCTCAGGCCTGTGCAGCAGCGGCTGTTGCGGGGGAGGCGCGTGCCAGGGACCATGTCCCGGGATGGTGCGGCTCTCGGGGCGGGGGGAAGGCCTCATGTCACTCAGTTCACTCCCTCAGTCTTGTCCGACTCTGCCGCCCATGGACGGCAGCACGCCAGGCCTCCCTGTCCATCACCATCCCCCAGAGCTTGCTCAAAGTCATGTCCATCGAGTCGGTGATGCCATTCAACCATCTCACCGTCTGTCATCCTTTTCTCCTCTCGCCTGGAGGCGCGTGCCAGGGACCATGTCCGGGGAAGGTGCTCTCTGATTTCCGGGCCTGGGGGTTTTGGTTGCAGGAACACAGCGTGGGTGTTGTGCGGGCTCTGACAGCCAGTGTGCCCCTGGAAGTTCTGTGGTGATAACTGGGGCACAGTGCTCTGGCAGCCCTGCGGTATTCTGAGTCCCTGAGACGGGCCACTGGAGACGAGCTGGCAATGGGAAAGAGGCTGCCCATGGCGTGGAGCCTGGCTCCTACCGTCCACAGCGTCTCCATCTCCCCCATCTGGATGGTCCTCCGTGCGGAGCATGAGCCCCACAGACAAGACGAGGAGACGGGAGTCTCAGGAAGTTCACTCGGCTCAGGTGTGATGTACCCGGCCACTTTTTCCACCCTTCTGGATACACCCTGTCTCTTCAGACTGAGGGAGGACACCTGCTGACCAGCACTCTCCTACTGGGGCACAGTGCTCTGGCAGCCCTGCGGTATTCTGAGTCCCTGAGACGGGCCACTGGAGACGAGCTGGCAATGGGAAAGAGGCTGCCCATGGCGTGGAGCCTGGCTCCTACCGTCCACAGCGTCTCCATCTTCCCCATCTGGATGGTCCTCCGTGTGGAGCATGAGCCCCACAGACAAGACGAGGAGACGGGAGTCTCAGGAAGTTCACTCGGCTCAGGTGTGATGTACTCGGCCACTTTTTCCACCTTTCTGGATACATCCTGTCTCTTCAGAGTGAGGGAGGACACCTGCTGACCAGCATTCTCCACCAGGGACAAGGGCAGCTCTCGTTTGGGTGTGAAAAGGATCGGTATCCATTCTGGCTGTATTTAGCAGCACAGTTGGCTCCATGGGTCTCCTGAGGCCGTGTCAGCCTCCTGAGGGTGGGCTGGGAGGAAACAGGCATAACCTTAGAAGGAGGCAAACATCACATGCCCACAGGTGGCAGGAGAGCCAGCAAAGGCTTGGGACTCCTGGGATTTCTGAAGGGGCCCCCAGCGGGGCAGCCGCTAAGCCAGACCTGCAGTTGACATACACAGGGTCCCCGTCCCTCTGGCAGTGTGGGCCCCGCAGTGAGAGTGGGGGGCTCAGGGCTTGGTGTGGAGAGCACGAGCAGCGCACGCACCCCGCCACCCCGGCCGTCACCGGCTCCGATGTTCCCTGCACACGTGGTTGACAGAAGCTGTCATTATGCAGAAGCTGGGGTTGCTGGGGTGAGGTCGGGTGGAAGGCATAGTCCTGTAGAACCTTTCTTTGGCTGGAAGGAATCCTGTACAAGGGAGCTGGTCCCGTCCTCCACGGGGGTGATCGCGAGGGGGGTCCTGACCTCCAAGACCGAAGTGCTGGCCCAGAGGCCTTGCCGCCGTCACCTGCCCCCTGAGCAGAGACGCTGTGTGTGAGGTGTCGGCAGGGAGCAGAGGCAGTGTGGGGAGTGCACAGGTGCCGGGATGGCCTCGTGGGGATCCTGGCCTGGCCCATCGAGGCAGTCGCAGTGAGAGTGGGGGCCTCAGGGCTTGGTGTGGAGAGCACGCGCAGCGCACGCACGTGGCCACCCAGGCCATCACCGGCTCTGATGTTCCCTGAACACGTGGTTGACAGAAGCTGTCATTATGCGGAAGCTGGGGTTGCTGGGGTGAGTTCGGGCCAGGGGCATAGTCCTGTAAATCCTTTCTTTGGCTGGAAGGAATCCTGTACAAGAGAGCTGGTGCCTTCCTCAACGGAGGTGATGGAGAGGGTGCTCCTGACCTACAAGACCGAAGTGCTGGCCCAGAGGCCTTGCAGCTGTCACCTGCCCCCTGAGCAGAGACGCTGTGTGTGAGGTGTCGACAGGGAGCAGAGGCAGTGTGGGGAGTGCACAGGTGCCGGGATGGCCTCGTGGGGATCCTGGCCTGGCCCATCGAGGCAGGGCCACAGGGGCACCACAGAGCGGCCTGCCCGCTGCCTGATAGGCAAGGGGAGTGTGTAATGGGACATTTCCAAGAGGTGGACATTGTGCCAGGACTCTTGCGGCCACCGCCTCTGCCAGCCGGGGTTGGTCATGCATTTCCACCCCCCACTGACCTCCAGCCCTTTCTCTGGACACGGCCAGGGCCAGAGTGCAGGAGCGTGGGGTCTATCGGGGTGCATCTCACACACCCACCCCGAGATGGCCCCTCCAGCTTCCCCAGGACAGCACACTGGGAACAGAGACACTTGCACGTTGCACCAGATGCATTTCCGAAGGCAGAGGGGCTTCCTCATCCTTCCATCATCCCACCTCCTAGGCTGCTATTGAGGGGACAGAATGACCTGTGAGCATCGTGGAGGGCCCTTGGGGTGGGGAGGGCCTCTCGGCCCAATGTGGTGTGTGTGAGACAGAGCTTCTGTGGGGGCCGGGGGTCTGGAACCCCGTGCCTGTAACGAGACCTGTGCTCTCTGTAGGACCACTCCCCTTCTGTGAAGGTCACAGTGCAGTTGACTTTCAGGAGAGTGAGGGTCCGTCCCCACAGGTATGGAGGGGACATGTCTGAGAGCATCAGGACCAGAGAAAATCCGGACCTTCCCTAAGAGCTCTCCGCACCCGCAGGGCCGCTGTTTAGGCTAAAACCCACCAGTCCTGCAATGCCCACTGTTGACCAGTGAGGAGGACAATGGAAAAGCTCATCACTGTTGGTGGAAAGAAGGTTGATCCAGTCATCTCGACAGGCAATGTGGCAGTTTCGAAGAAAGGTAACAAGCTTTACCCTTTTCATACTATTTGTGAGGTTGTCGTGGCAAGAACCCTGGAGTGGGTTACCATTTTGCATAAAGAAGGCTGAGCACCAAAGAATTGATGCTTTCAAGTTGTGCTGCTGGAGAAGACTCTTGAGAGTCCCTTGGACAGCAGGGATATGAAAGCAGTCAATTCCAAGGGAAATCAACCCTGGATATTCATTGGAAGGAATGATGCTGAAACTTCATCTGATACTTTAGGCCCCTGATGTGAAGAGCTGACTCATTGGAAAAGACCCAGATCCTGGGAAAGATTGAGGCCAGAAGGAGAAGGGGATGGCAGAGAATGAGGTGGTTAGATAGCATCACCAACTCAATGGACATGAGTTTGAGCAAACTCCAGGCAGTAGTCGGAGAAGGCCATGGCACCCCACTCCAGTACTCTTGCCTGGAAAATCCCATGGATGGAGGAGCCTGGTGGGCTTCAGTCCATGGGGTCGCTAAGAGTTGGACACGACTGAGTGACTTCAATTTCACTTTCACTTTCATGCATTGGAGAAGGAATTAGCAACCCACTCCTGTGTTCTTGCCTAGAGAATCCCAGGGATGGGGGAGCCTAGTGAGCTGCTGTCTTTGGGGTCGCACAGAGTCGGACACGACTGAAGTGACTTAGCAGCAGCAGTGGAGGACAAGCGGCCCGGCGTGCTGCAGGTCACGGAGCTGACCTAGCGACTGAGCGATATCAGCAGGCTTCTCCTGAGATCGGCAAGCACGCTCCTGGGTGTCTTTCTGAGTGAGCTGAAACACGTCCACAGTCGTGCACACGAGCGCCTTCAGTGGCTTCATCCATGACTCTGGAACTGGAGGCAAGCACGGCGTCCTTTCCCAGAGAGAGTGGGCGGCCTTGGTCCACACACGCATGGGAAGAATAGAAGAACGAGCTACGGAACCCTGAAGGGTCATCTAGGAATCGCTTCTCTTTAGTGGATGGAAACTTCACATGTCATGACACTAACCATTTGACGCCGAGCAGTTGAGCAGCCACCTCCTCGCTCCGGGCCCTGAAATCTCCCACCAGCCCTAAGGGAAACCCTGCCCTCTCACTCAGCGGCTTCCTGCTCCTCACTGGTCACGTTAGGGCCTCAGGGAAGCCTGGCTGTCCCATAATGTGGAGAAGCTGTTCCCTCTGTGAGCTCAGATGTCTGTGCACCAGGGGGCCTGCGCAGCAAAGACCCCACCTGTCAGTGCAGGAGGCGCAGGAGGGGAGGGCTCCACGGGGCCCCGGCTGCAGTCAAGACTGTTGGGAGAAATAGGGTCCCTGGGTCGGGGAGACGCCCTGCCTGAGGAAACGGCAACCCACTCCAGTGTTCTTGCCTGGAAAATCCCATGGACAGAGCAGCCTGGAGGGCTACAGTCCAGGGGGTCTCAAAGAGTCAGCTACAACTGGACACGCATGGAGTCTCATTTCTCCCGTGCTTTATGTTTGGTCTTAGGTTTTGTAGTTTTCCGTGCCCATGTCTCTCGTCTCCTTGGTTAAATTTATTGCTAGGCAGTTAATTCTTTTAGATGCAATTTTAACCAGAACACTTTCTTAATTTCCTTTCTGGACTGTCCATGGCTGGTGTGAATGAACCTTAAGTGCATATGGCGAAGTGAAAGAAAGCAGTCTTAAAGGCCTACGTATTGTGTGACTTTGTTTATAGACTGTTCTGGAAAGGGGAAATCTGTAGTTGGGACAGGGCTTCCCAGGTGGTGCAGTGGTAAAGATTCTGCTTGCTAATGTAGGAGACACAAGAGACTTGGGAAACACGGGTTTCGTCCTGGGTGGGAGAGATCCTCTGAGGAAGGAAATGGAGACCCACTCCAGTGTTTTTGCCAGGAAAATCCCACGGACAGAGAAGCCTGGTGGGCTGCAGTCCTCGGGGTCTGAATGTGTCAGACCCAATTGAGCACCCGTACACACACACACACACACACACAGGACAGACTTGTCAGCAAATCCGGGAATTCAAGGGAGGGCATCGGGCAGATGAAGCCCCGGTGACTTTCCGGGCTGGTGAAGCTGTCCCGTATTACTTGGGATGGTGGATCCTCGATATGATGCCCTTGTCAAAAATCGCGGAGCTTGATGGCATAAAGAAGGAAACTCAATGCACACACATAAAACATTATTTAGGAGGCCCAAATTCTCAGGATGAAGTATAGACTGTAAAAAATGCCTACTGACATTACACCGCTTACGAGAGCATACTGAAGGTGGTGGGATCTGTGGGAAATTTCCCAGCACGTCGGTCTGTTAGGGCGAGGGTGGAGGAGTGCTCCCTGGGGCTGAGCCTCAACAATGGACACGTGTCCACGTCGACAGTGCTGACCACTCAGAACACTGCGTTTGAGTGCTGGGACCCGAGCCTAGGGGCCAGGTGGCACGTGACGGGAACCAGGCTTCTCGCTGTTGCCTGGGCAGTTCCAGATGCCAAGCAGGAGGGCGAGAGAGGCCCGTGAAGCTCTGGGGTGGGGGTGGGTGCACCCCCATGTTTGACAGTTCGGTCTAATGCCGGCAGAGAAGACCAGAATCCAGAAATCTTGCTCCACCCGAGTGTGTCTGGTGCAGGACACTGTCACACGTTGCCTTGCTCTGCTGCCAAGCAGCCCTAGTCAGCCCAGTTGCATGAGAACAACTGTCCCCAAACTCCTGGTTTCTGATAACTTCTCACACCTGAAGAAAGAGAACTGCTCAGAGAAATGGCTCATTCCAGGGCTGGGAGAGGGGGCGAGTCAGCCAAGGCTGGGGCAGTCTGTGTGCAGTCCCAGAGCCGATGGAGCTTTCCAAGGCACAAAACCACACAGGGGCTTCAGAGGGCTACAGGTACCAATCCCAGCATTTAGCCAACCCCAGGCTAAACGTGGAACACCGTGAACACAATTAAAACTTTATGTTTATTTTAATTCAAAGTACAGAACAAACGTCCATAAGCACAGGTTCCAACACAGGATTGAAGAGAATCACGCGTGTGGGGCAGGGGATGGAATCCCATGGAGAAGAACTCCCTGTTCCTTCTGTGCTCCTGACTCTCCCCCCTCTTCAGCCCCATCACGCGTGTGGGGAGGAGACAGAATCCCACGGAGAAGAGCTCCCTGTTCCTTCCATGCTCCTGACTCTCCCCCCACTTCAGCCCCATCCGTTGAGGGAGAGGCAGGGTTGCACTTGGAAAACTTCTCGGTGCCCTTAAATTTGCCAACAAGTCTTTAGACATAAGACCAAAAGCATGATCCACGGGGGAAAATCTTATAATTGGAGAGCATCACAATGAAAAACTCTTGTTTTCTGAACTCACTGTTAAGGGAATCTAACGGTAAGCCACAGGCTGGAAAGATATGTTTGTAAATAGCATATTTGGTAAGAGTTTGTGTTATGAATGCACGTGGACACTCATAACTGAGCAACAGAAGGTAAGCAACCGAACGAGGAATGGATGAAGTCTGAACGTGCCCTGGTATTCACAGACACACAGACACACACACACCTCACACACACACACACCTCACACACATACACCTCACACACACACACCTCACACACACACACACACCTGTCACACAGACACACACACTTTCACACACACACACACCCAATCACACACAGTCACACACTCAGTTGCACACAGAAATACCCTCATACTTACATAGACGCACTCACATGCACACACACTCGCTCTTATACACACACACGGACATGCACACACATATGCACCCACACACTCACATGCACACTGACCCACACACACACATACTCACAGGCATATACACATGTACTCCTCATGGCCTCAGTGAGCTGTGTTTTCCCAACAGGACCCAGTGTTAAACATCTCTAGTCCTTGTCCTGCCAGTTATGGTTTTCATTGAAAAGAGAAGACTCCCTCTCTGAGCCTCCCTGGTCCCCATCCCACATGCTCCTGGGTGGCAGCCCTGCACTGGGGTCCTGGGCAGCCTCTGCCTGGGCTCACAGGGCAGTCCCAGCAGTGTTTCTAGTCTGGTATCAAGTGGCTGTTTCTACCTTCAGAGTATTCTTCTAGAGACAGCATGTTCTTTTTAACCATCTCTAGAAACAGCCTCAATAAATGCACACACTCTGTAGAGAGACCCCAAGGAAGGCACTTGTGAGAAAACCTGGACGTCATCTCCCTGGGTGGCAGGTGCACCGATGCAGCTGACAGTCCAGAGGCTCTCGAGGTCGTGGAGTCCCTTCGGCCCCTGGAGACCCCGAGGGCTAACATGTCACAGGATAGCGGCACGCAGAAGCACGGGGCTCGATGCCCACCCACCTACCGTTCTCTCCTGGGCTCACCTGTTCTTGCAGCACCTGGACCCTGCAGGGGCCCCACAAGATGGTCCAGACGAGCCCCCTTGTCAGAAACCAGTGCAGTCGCCCCTGACGCCTCAGAGCACAAATGCCTGAGGGGCTCCTAGTGCCCCCACCTGTGAGAGGAGACACCTGGGATGTCGGGGGAGGACGAGGCAGAGCTCTTGTCAGCTGACCCAGGTGAGGCTGCCCTGAGGGAGTGCTCACCCAGGGAATGGGGCGGTGAGCATGCTCAGTCACCTCAGTCGTGTCTGATGCTTTAAGACCCCACCGGCTGTAGCCCACCAGACTCCTTGTCCATGGGATTCTCCGGGCAGGAACACTGGAGTGGCTTGTCCCAACAGCACCCTGCAGAGAGGCTGGGTCAGCCGTGTGCGTGGCCCCTGGCAGGACATCTCTTCAGCAGGACGGCCTCGGGGTGCATCCATCCTCAGACTCCATCCTGCTTCTCACCGTCCCTCATGACCACCTGCCCGAGGACCTCAGGACCTGGCGTCAGTGAGGAGACAGATCCACTGCTGAGTCAGCCACGTCTCCTGCAGCAGGACCCTGTGACAAACCTGCACACCCCCTGTTCTGAGTCTCTGATGGAAGCTTTTAAATATTCCTGACCATGTCAGATACCCAAGAGCAGGAGAGGGATTCTGGCCAAGTTGATCAGACAGCAGAGAGCAGGTCTGAGGCCAGCAGTGAGGGGCTCCGAGCCTCAGCTCCAGCCGTGGTACAAGAGCCTCAGCGCCCTGCCCCCTGGCTGTGGTCTCTGCACACTAGCTCCCCTCCTCAAAGAGGCTGCACATCGTAGCTCTGCCAGGTCCCTGGAGGTCACGTGTGGGTCTGGGCTTCCTGCCTTGTTGAGGTTGAAACTCCCCGACTCGGGGGAGCTGGGTCTGGGCTGTGAGAGTCGCCAGGGTCTCCAGTATTGGCACATCCCCATTATACACCCTCATGGGCTGCAGTGTGCTGGTCCAGTCCCTTCTCTTAGCCGTGAGATCTGCCCCCTCCCTAGGTCTGCAGTAGACAAAAATTTCTGTTCACCTCCCAGGAGGAGCTGGAGGAAGAGCTCGTCCATGGAGGGTCTGCCTGATGAACCTTCTGGGTAGGTGTCAACATTTCTCAGCATTGGCCTTCCTCTCGTCCATCAGGTGTCCTGAAGGGATAAATATGAACACTCACCATGAAGACCTGGGTGTTTCGGGAGTTCTATCCCACAAGCCACGGAGTGTGGCCCCAGGATCTCTCATCCTCACAGTGGGTATTGCTGGTCCTGCAGGAATTGGTAGCAATTACCCTGAAGGTGCTTCTCCTGAAGCTTCACACCATGGGCAGGTCTCAGCTGGATTGTGGATTGCCCACCTCTCTGGTTTTGTGCAAGGGATTCCCCTGCACTGTGAGGACTCTGTTAGGTCCAGGGAAAGTTTTGGTGGTGAGAATTTCCTTGCTAAAATGATGGAAATGACAATTCCCACACACACTACCTCTTGATGCAGGAACTAGCAGGTACCAGCTGAGGTTGTCCTTGACCTGTGAGTCGAAGAAGGAATCGAATGTCACTAGAGTCAGAGGAGCCTGGGCAGACTTGACTGACATAGAGAGACAGGGATGAAGGACAGAGCAGGGCACTATTTTCGGCTCAGATCCCAAAGCTCTTTCAAGAGGCTGGAATTCAGAAAGCACCACGGTGAGGAGATTGTTATGTCCTGGTGATGCAGTTCTAGTCGGAAGGCAGGACAAAGCTTCTCACGGGATTCCTGGTTCCTGAGGTAATTTCAGAGGAGCCGTCCCCCTTCTCCCAGCCCCTTTCCATGTCCCCATGTGACCAGGGAATGCAGTCATCACATCCGTACATGAGGTGGGTCACCTGGGGGAGTGGCTGCCATGTGGGTGTGCCACGTGGAAGGTGGTTCGTTCTCTCCAGATCCATGAACTGCTGACTTCCCCAAATCTGGGGCCACTCACATCTGGGCTCCTTGTTTCACTAGCTTGTGGTTTTTCTCATTGTTCGGGCTTCCCCCATAGATCAGTTCAGGCTTCCCTGGTAGCATGCTCCTTGGAAGAAAAGCTATGACCATCCTAGACAGCACATTAAAATGCAGAGACTTTACTTTGCTGCCAAATTCCGTCTAGTAAAGCTATGGTTTTCCAGTAGTCATGTATGTGTATGAGAGTTGGCCCATAAAGAGCGCTGAGTGCTGAAGTATTGATGCTTTTAAACTGTGGTGTTAGAGACGACTTTTGAGAGTCCCTTGGACTGCAAGGAGATCAAACCAGTCCATCCTTAAGGAAATCAGTCCTGAATATTCATTGGAAGGACTGATGCTGAAGCTGAAGCTCTAATACATGGCCACCTGATTTGAAGAACTGATTCATTGGAAAAGACCCTGATGCAGGGAAAGATGGAAGACAGGAGGAAAAAGGGATGCCAGAGGATGCGATGGTTGGATGGCATCACTGACTAATTGGTCCTAAGCTCGAGTAAGTTCCAGGAGTTGGAGATGGACAGGGAAGTCTGGCATGCTGCAGTCCATGGGGTTGTGAAGAGTCAGCCATTACCGAGTGACTGAACTCAGAGCTCAGTGGTAGAGAATCATCCTGCAAAATAGGATTCTATTCCCAGGACTGGAAGATCTGCTGGAGAAGGGATAGGCTACCCCCTCCAGTACACTTGGGCTTTCCTTGTGGCTCAGCTGGTGAAGAATCTGCCTGCAGTTTGGGAGACCTGGGTTTGATCCCTGGGTTGGGAAGATCCCCTGGAGAAGGGATCCTTGGAGAATCCCATGGACTGTACCGTCCACAGGGCCGCAAAGAGTTAGACACAACTGAGCAGCTTTCACTTTCTCATTGTTTACTCTGTTCACTTCTCTTTGTGTGATTTCTGCTGAATGAGACTCGAGACTCACACAATCATAGAAAGATGGCGCTAGTGATAAAGAACCCGCTTACCAATAGGCAGATGTAAGAGACACAGGATCGATCCCTGGGTCAGGAAGATGCCCTGGAGGAGGGCATGGCAACCTGCTCCAGTATTCTTGCCTGGAAAATTTCATGGGCAGAGGAGCCTAATGGGCTACAGTCCATTGAGTGGTAAAGAGTCTGACATGCCTGAGGTGACTGGCATGCGTGCATTAGGACAGAAGTGATTTAAAATCACTAAGTTCCATGAGCTGAGACAGTCAGGAGGCATGGCTGAACACCAAGACGGTGCTCACAATGGCTTCTTTATTCATCAGGAATATTCTGTGTGTTCCTTAGATGTATTGTGCTCTCTTGTTGAAAGACTCATCCTCGTATAAATCCCTGGTGGCTCATACCTTCAAAAGAAAGCTGAGGATGTCAAGTAGGAATTGATTTCACACTAAAAGCCCCCTTTAGTATGTGTCCTCTATCTGACGTTAAAACCGCCCAAATGACAGAAGCTACTGTAGCTAGTAGAGCCTGTCGGTTTGTGAGGGGAGGAATGCCCCTCGGTGTGCTCAAAGCGCTGACACCACACTCAGAGCATTAGTCATAGTTTTCTCCATGGAAATTCAGTGGGACCCCCACCCCAGGTTGAATTCGAAGGTGAGTCTGAGGACACCAGAGACATAGATGCAGGAACACAGACGACACAAACTTTATATCTTCCTGCGTCTCTGCGTGGTGTCAGCAGACTCAGCTTCTATCTCAGGCTGGCGTGGAGGTCCTGCTGGGTCTATGGCTGATGCTGTGTGAGAGGTGTCAGTTCAGTTATCACCACCAAGGGGGGTTCTTCCCTGGCTCTGGGTTTACTCACCTCTGTTGTCTGGGTCCAGCACGCGCTTATACTCTGGCTAGCTGGTGCAGTGGCCCTGCCGCGCACCTGGGACTGGACACCTGGGAAGGAGAATCAGTCCCTCTCAATGACCCGCAGTCACAGCCATCCCCACCGACTCATGTCTGCACCTGAGCCCCTCACCTTAGGGAACTGACACCAGGCAGAAGAGAAGACTCACACCCCCATCTTCTACACCACAACCCTGCCTTCCCTGACACCTCAGCCCTGTGGGAGGAGGGATGTGAGCTCCCTCAACCCAGGGGTGGATTGTACCCTGGAGGAGGAGGAGGAATTTCCATGTGGACTAGCCCTGTCCTTGTAAGTGGAGATGGAGTGTGACCACCATCCCTGTGGTCTTTCTGGGTCCCAGTGAAGTCTCTTCCCTTCAGCTCACTCAGTGACTGAATTTGGTTAGGGGAGCACTTGTTTTATGAGCTCCATTGACATCACTTCATCTAGGAAGTGGACTGAAGACACATTGCAGGATGGCCCTGTCTTTTCACATAGATATTATTTTATCACATGAATATTTCAGTTCAGTTCAGTCACTCAGTCGTGTCTGACTCTTTGTGACCCCATGGACTACAGCACACAGAACTCCCTGGCATCACCAACGTCACATCACCAACTCTTGGAGTTTACCCAGACTCAAGTGCATGGAGTCACTGATGCCATCCAACCATCTCATCCTCTGTCGTCCCCTTCTCCTCTTGCCTTCAATCTTTCCCAGCCTCAGAGTCTCTTGAAATGAGTCAGCTCTTAGCACCAGGTGGCCAAGTCTTGGAGTTTCAGCTTCAACTTCAGTCCTTCCAATGAATGCTGCTGCTGCTGCTGCTAAGTCACTTCAGTCGTGTCTGACTCTGTGTGACCCCATAGACGGTAGCCCACCAGGCACCCCGTCCCTGAGATTCTCCAGGCAAGAACACTGGAGTGGGTTGCCATTTCCTTTTCCAATGCATGAAAGTGAAAAGTGAAAGGGAAGTCGCTGAGTCATGTCCGACCCTCAGCGACCCCATGGACTGCAGCCTTCCAGGCTCCTCCGTCCATGGGATTTTCCAGGCAGGATATTCAGGATTTATTTCCTTTAGGATGGACTAGGCTGATTCCCTTGCAGTTCAAGAGACTCTCAAGAGTCTTCTCCAACACCACAGTTCAAAAGCATCATTTCTTCGGGGCTCAGATTTCTCTTCAGTCCAACTCTCACATCCATACATGGCTACTGGAAACACCATAGCGTTGACTAGACAGACATTCGTTGGCAAAGTAATGTCTCTGCTTTTTAATATGCTCTCTAGATTGGTCATAACTTTTCTTCCAAGGAGTAAGCATCTTTTTATTTCATGGATGCAGTCACCATCTGCAGAGATTTTGGAGCCCACAAAATACCGTCTCTCACTGCTTCCACAGTTTTCCTATCTATTTGTCATGAAGTGATGGGACTGGATGCCATGACCTTAGTTTTCTGAATGTTGAGTTTTAAGCCAACTTTTTCATTCTCCTCTTTCACTTTCATCAAGAGGCTCTTTAGTTCTTCTTCACTTTCTGCCACAAGTGTGGCATAAATGCCACATAAGTGCATATCTGAAGTTATCGATTTTCTCCCCCACAAACTTGTTCCATCTTGTGCTTCATCCAGCCCAGCATTTCTCATGATGTCCTCTGTATATAAGTTAAATAAGCAGGGTGACAATATACAGCCTTGATGCACTCCTTTTCCTATTTGTAACGAGTCTGTTCCATGTCCAGTTCTAACCGTTGCTTCCTGACCTGCATACACATTTCTGAAGAGGCAGGTCAGGTGGTCTGGTATTCCCATCTCTTTAAGAATTTTCCACAGTTTATTGTGATCCACACAGTTACAGGCTTTGGCATAGTCAATAAAGCAGAAATAGATGTTTTTCTGGAACTCTCTTGCTTTTTCCATGATCCAGCGGATGTTGGCAGTTTGATCTCTGCTTCCTCTGCCTTTTCTAAACTCAGCTTGAAGATCTGAAAGTTCTCAGTTTACGTATTGTTCAAGCCTACTTAAATAATTTGAACATTACTTTGCTAGTGTTTGAGATGAATACAATTGTGTGGTAGTTTGAACAATGTTTGGCATTGCCTTTCTTAGGGATTGGAACGAAAACTGATTTTCCAGTCCTGTGGCCCCTGCTGAATTTTCCAAATTTGCTCTCATATTGAGTGCAAATTTTCCCACCATCTTTTAGGATTTGAATTAGCTCAACTGGAATTCCATCACCTCCACTAGCTTTGTTCCTAGTGATGCTTCCTAAGGCCCACTTGCATTTACATTCCAGAATGTCTGGCTCTAGGTGAGTGATCACACCATCGTGATTATCTGGGTCAGGAAGATCTTTTTGGTACAGCTCTTTGTATTCTTGCCAGCTCTTCTTCTGTTAGGTCCATACCATTACCGTCCTTTCTTGAGCTCTTCTTGGTGTCGCTAATATTCTTGAACAGATCTCTAGTCTTTCCCATTCTATTGTTTTCCTCTACTTCTTTGCATTGATCACTGGGGAAGGCTTTCTTATCTCTCCTTGCTATTCTTTGAAACTCTGCCTTCAAATGGGTATATCTTTCCTTTTCTCCTTTGCTTTTCCCATCTCTTCTTTTAATAGCCATTTGTAAGGCCTCCTCAGACAGCCATTTCGCTTTTTCATTTATTTTTCTTGGGGATGGTGTTGCTTCCTATCTCCTGTTCAGTTCACTTCAGTTCAGTCACTCAGTTGTGTCCGACTGTTTGCGATCCCATGAATCACAGCACGCCAGGCCTCCCTGTCCATCACCAACTCCCGGAGTTCACTCATACTCACGTCCATCGAGTCTGTGATGCCATTCAACCATCTCATCCACGGTCATCCCCTTCTCCTCCTGCGCCCAATCCCTCCCAGCATTAGAGTCTTTTCCAATGAGTCAACTCTTTGCATGAGGTGGCCAAAGCACTGGAGTTTCAGCTTTAGCATCCTTCCTTCCAAAGAAATCCCAGGGCCGATCTCCTTCAGAATGGACTGGTTGGATCTCCTTGCAGTCCAA
>SJXQ01004342.1:0-17040 GCA_006408695.1 Aepyceros melampus | reverse complement strand
CTTCTCCATCTTTGGCTGCAAAGAATATAATCAGTCTGATTTCGGTGTTGACCATCTGGTGATGTCCATGTGTAGAGTCTCTCTTATGCTGTTGGAAGAGGGTGTTTGCTATGACCAGTGCATTCTCTTGGCAGAACTCTATTAGCCTTTGCCCTGCTTCATCCTGTATCCAAGGCCAAATTTGCCTGTTACTCCAGGTGTTTCTTGACTTCCTACTTTTGCATTCCAGTCCCCTGTAATGAAAAGGACATGTTTTTTGGATGTTAGTTCTAGAAAGCCCTGTAGGTCTTCATAGAACCATTCAATTTCAGCTTCTTCAGCATTACTGGTCGGGGCATACACTTGGATTTCCATGATATTGAATGGTTGCCTTGGAAACACACAGAGATCATTCTGTCATTTTTGACGCTGTATCCAAGTACTGCATTTCCGTCTCTTTTGTTGACCGTGATGGCTGCTCCATTTCTTCTGAGGGCTTCCTGCCTGCAGTAGTAGATATGATGGTCATCTGAGTTAAATTCACCCATGCCAGTCCATCTCAGTTTGCTGATTCCTAGCATGTCCGTGCTCCCTCTTGTCATCGCCTGTTTAACCACTTAGGAAACATGAAATAACAGGAGGATGAGATGCTGTTACACAGCTTTAGAGAAGCTAAAGTACAAAATAATAAAGCGATTAGTGCCGGGGGTGATATGAAATAAAGGTCGCTGGTCCACTAGCTGGAAGGAATGGAGACGGCAGCCAGCTGAGAATGTCTGTGATGATTNATAACAGGAGGATGAGATGCTGTTACACAGCTTTAGAGAAGCTAAAGTACAAAATAATAAAGCGATTAGTGCCGGGGGTGATATGAAATAAAGGTCGCTGGTCCACTAGCTGGAAGGAATGGAGACGGCAGCCAGCTGAGAATGTCTGTGATGATTTCATAGAAAGAAAACAGAGAATCACCAGGTAACTGAGGAGTGGGCTAGAAAAGTATTTACCAATTATTTGAATATTTATGTTTTTACAAATATGTTCATATACATGCCTGTGTCACCTCTGCACTTCTGAGCTTTCACTACTCACTCAATTTATAGACTAAATTTTTATGGTTATTTCAGGTTATGACCAAACTAGATAACATATTAAAAAGCAGAGACATTACTTTGCCGACTAAGGTCCGTCTCGTCAAGGCTATGGTTTTTCCAGTGGTCTCTGTTCCCGGGTCCAAAGCACCCGTCACTGCAGCTCTGACCCTGAAGACTGAGGGATCCAGCCCCAGCCGTCAGCCCTCTGTGTGACGCAGAATCCACAGAGAGACCAGGTGGGGAGAGGGCCTCCAACAGTCCTGGCTCGACTCCTGCACCAGCACCTGGGACAGGACACCGGGCAGGAGAAACCATGAGACGCCCTCTTCACAGAGGTCACTACATCACTCCACCTTCCTCAGGCCCGCAGGATGCTCACAGCTCAGAGATGCCAGCAGGAGGGGGAAGGACCAGACAGATCTCATCTTCCTTTGGATTAAAGCTGACTTTCAGAGAACTAGGTCGATGGAGATAAGAACACTGACTCCCAAGGTGACAAGGACGCCTTGACCCATTTCCCTCTGGCTTCCTGACATTTGTTTCTCCATGAGGTGTTGACCTGTGGGTTTCTCTGTCCATCGTTTCCTAGTTTTATCAAGACACCTAAGTCAGATTAGTGAGCACACTTACCCTTGACCTCTGATCACTCTCAATGTTGGAGTCATTTCACTAAACCTGCTGTCTCCCAGGTGCTTCTGATCACCCTGATGTGTATTGATCAAGAGTCCTTGGCAGACAGTCTAGCCAGGACCCCCTGAACTTGACGTCTCCTCATGGTCATTTTCCATCCAGTCAGTCTCCTTCTTGTCCATAAATCTCCATTTTACCATCTGTATTTGGAACTGAACCAAGTTTCCAAGTCTACCTCCAATAACAAAAATTGAGATCTGAATCCCATTTAAAAAAATAATATTTATGGTTGAGTGATCAATGTCAAGCTCACATGGCCAGAGTTACCATTCTTGCCTGAATGAAACTTTCTGAGAAAGATATTTTCTATTTAAAGTTAGCTTACAGCAATGGGTGCTTAGAGACACTCGCCTGTGCTTGCGGACTACACACAGGGTCATTTGAAAGAGGGAAACTGTCAGCTGCTCTAAAATGTGAAAAAATGTCAGTAAACTGAAGGTGACGGAGATTGATTTACAGGATTGGATGAAACATGAGGGAATGGACTTGACTGCCCTCAAGTAGAAATATGTGTGTGTTGGATGATTTAAAGACAGTCCACATTGTCATTGTCCATTAATGACTGTGAAATGATGGTGTATGACTTATGATGCTAATAATAGCTAAACAGCAGGTGAACTTGCAAACGCGGAGTCTGAACATCCAGGATGTTTGAATCTGCAGTGTGGGGCTCTCTGCACTGGCCCCTGTAACACTGGACACTGCAGAATTCTACCTGTCTTTGCAGTTTCACTGAAAGAAGGAGAGTGAGTCTCTTCCTTCCACATGTACAGAAACAACAAAAATTGTAGGAACTGAAACTCTCCTGTGTCTTCTCAGAACTTTCATAAATTTCAAGATTCAGACTCACCAGGAAAATGGGGATGGGCCTCTGGGGTCTGCTGAGATCCTTTGAGGAGAAGAAACGTAAACCCAGAATTATCCTTAGTTCCTGAGTATTAAACGTGCATGTAGAACATCCATGCTACTTCAGCAGAAAATTAAAACTGCAGAAACATAAGCACATTCCCACAGTAGGCCGAGTGTGACATAAAGGCCAGCAGTGAGATGTTAAGACACAGAGGAGGGTCTCTGGTGGGCTCCTGGACAGGAACAGGCGTGCACAGTCTCTCCCAGGAATCCCCTCCAGCCCCAGGGCACCTGCTCCTGGGCTCAGCCCTGTGCTCGTGTGTCCCACAAGCCCCTGGTGGTTGTGTGGCCCCCAGAGGGTGCCTTGAGTCTGGGCTCACACTGACGTCCCCTCACTGTGTCTCTTGCACAGTAATACACAGCTGTGTTCACAGTGGTCACCGAGCTCAGCTGCAGGGAGAACTGCTTCTTGGACGCGTCCCTGGAGCTGGACGTGTGGCTCTTGATGGAGGGGCTGTAGTGAGTGTCACCATTATAATACATGCTTCCCATCCACTCTAGCCCCTTCCCTGGGGCCTGGTGGGTCGAGCTCCCACCATAACCACGTGGTGGAGTAACCAGAGACAGCACATGTGAGGGAGACGTTCTGTGAGGGCTTCAGCAGGTCTGGGCCCGACTCCTGCACCTTCATCTGGGAGAGGACACCCGGGAACAAGAAGACTCAAACCCAGTCACTCACCTGCTGCCAGGGTCCATCACCATTGGATCCAGGGAATTTGAAACAGGTACATAGTCGGCGATTAAAGAGAGATTAACTAGAAATTTAAAGAGAGATTGGAGAAGAATAATGTAGTGAAAAAATAGAGGAAAAAAGAGGCTGATATTCCTTGGTTTACACGGAAAGCTAATAGTCTCAAGACAGTAAACTTACGTAGGCCACATGTGCCCACTTCAATAGAGGAGGGTGCCCCGCCTTGGCTCCCTCTCACGTGGGTCTAGAAGCCTGAGCAAATTAGTAGACAGGGCAACCTCTGTGTTCCAAGGGATCAGCTGAAAAAGAGAGGGAGGGAGCGGGAGAAAGAGAGAGAGAGTTGACAAGGGGGGAGGCCAAGCTTGTGCAGAAATCCCATAACTTTATTTTCAAAAGGTGCTTATATACCCTCAGTTTTGCATAATGGAAGATGCAGAGTCATGCAGGGGCAGCAGTCCTGACCCTGACCGAGGCCAGGCTTTCTTTCTGGTATCTTTCCTTATACAAAAGCTCTCAGGTGATTTACATTTTCCTCTGACCAAGAGGCCTGTTAACACTTTATGGTTTTCTTCCTTAATGAATGTTAATCTCATTTCCCCTGAAGTGTTTTTCTTTAATCTGCATCACCCTCAAATCACTAAAGTTACATCCCTATAGAACAAAGGTGCAGTGGGTTATAACAAAGAAAGTACTTAACCCAAAGGTCTCTGTTGCTACTTGTTTTTCTATATACCAACGGTATTAATTAATTCCCTCCCGGGTACAAAGCAAACAAAGGATAGGAAAACTTGACAGCAAGTATTGGCTCCACAATGAAACTCTTAACCAGTTCTATTCTAATGATTTTTCCTAGAATTTTTTAAGCTTTTTGTGCGTCTCATGGTTGGGAGGCTGTAAACAATCACCTGCGCAGTTGCAAAAATCCAGACAGACCTGTCAGGCAAGTTAGAAATCTATCAGAGGGGTTTGAGCTGAGACACTCCTTTTACACCCAAGACTCTCATTAACTAGAGCTCTAAGTTAATTTTCTTTAGAGAAAGGTGGTCGGAGATAGCCCCCCGTTAGTGTCAGAAGCGTATAGTATAGAAACAGTAAACAGGCAGATTTTGGTTTCGGGGCAGATGCTCGGGCAAGAGGCCCCTGAGACCTGACTCGCCTCTGCCTGTCAGGTCTCTTCCTCGTGACCTTTGTTGCAAAAATCCAGACAGACCTGTCAGGCAAGTTAGAAATCTATCAGAGGGGTTTGAGCTGAGACACTCCTTTTACACCCAAGACTCTCATTAACTAGAGCTCTAAGTTAATTTTCTTTAGAGAAAGGTGGTCGGAGATAGCCCCCCGTTAGTGTCAGAAGCGTATAGTATAGAAACAGTAAACAGGCAGATTTTGGTTTCGGGGCAGATGCTCGGGCAAGAGGCCCCTGAGACCTGACTCGCCTCTGCCTGTCAGGTCTCTTCCTCGTGACCTTTGTCATGGGCGAGATTCCTCGTGCTGGGTCGTGGCAACCTGCTGTCACACGTACCCCCACAGATGCGTGTCTGATGCCGGAGGCCTTCCCCTTGGGGAACTGCCACCAGGTGGAGAGAAGACCCCAAAGCCTCATCTTCTACACAGCAGCTCTGCCTTCACTGAGACCTCCATCCTGTGTGAGCAGAGAGGGGTGAGCTCCCACAGCCCAGGGGTGGATTTTGCCCTGGAGCTTGATGAGGAATTTGCATTGAGGACTCTTTTCCTGTGAGCCCAGAGAGGTTGTGGTCACACTCTCCCTGGTCACCCCAGGATCCCCATGGGCGCCTTCTGAATTTACATGGTTGGCGAGCAAGCGTGGGAAAGCAGTGTGCCTACCAGAGGCCTGGAACCAGATCCCAGGGCAGGACCCCTTTCTGAGCCCAGAGTCTCCGTCCTGATGGCCCCCACCTCCTGCTCCTTGCTCATCTCAGCTCAGCCCCTCGCCCTCTCAGTCCTTGGGTCTTTCCTCAGGGCTGAGCCCAGCACAGCTCCTGCTTCCTTTCCCTTTGTCAGTGACGGTCACTGTGATGGGAGAGAGGACAGAGGGTGGTGGCTCCACGTTGACCCCACGGACAAATCCACCTGAGGACCTCTGTCTTTCCCCTTAGGAATGAGCCAGACACAAGCTCAGGATGGGGTGTGGACTTCAGAGACGTGGAGGCGAGATGGCATCACCCTACTCAGTGAACTGGCCATACTGTCAATGTCTATATAAGGCCGCAAGGTACCAGTGTTCATGTTGGTGAGGTGAAGTCGCTCAGTCGTGTCCGACTCTTTGCAACCCCATGGACTGAAACCTACTAGGCTTCTCAGTCCATGATATTCTCCAGGCAAGAATACTGGAGTGGATTGCCATTTCCTTCTCCAGAGGATCTTCTCAACCCAGGGATCGAACCCCGGTCTCCCGCATTGGAGGCAGACGCTTTAACCTCTGAGCCACCAGGGAAGCTAGGGTTAGTGTTTATGTTAAGCTGCTAAGAAAAGCTGGCGTGCAGGTGAATTTGCAGTACAGAATCTGTGAATGACGGAATCATTGATATGCAGCGCTGGGGAGCTCTGACACCAGAGCCTTTGACACTGCTAGGCAAGAATACTGGAGTGGATTGCCATTTCCTTCTCCAGAGGATCTTCTCAACCCAGGGATCGAACCCCGGTCTCCCGCATTGGAGGCAGACGCTTTAACCTCTGAGCCACCAGGGAAGCTAGGGTTAGTGTTTATGTTAAGCTGCTAAGAAAAGCTGGCGTGCAGGTGAATTTGCAGTACAGAATCTGTGAATGACGGAATCATTGATATGCAGCCCTGGGGAGCTCTGACACCAGAGCCTTTGACACTGCTTGCTCCAGATTCTAAGGGTGCAGTTTCACAGGAAGGAGGAGGTTGGGTCTCTTCCTTCCTCATGTACAAAAGCAAAACAAAGAGTGAAATGTTGAAATATCTCATGTTTCCTTCAGGATAGCTAACAGTTTTGAAATTGAAGAGAGTCAACTGTTTTACTGACTTCCTTAGAGAGAAGGAAAATAGGAGAAAAAATCTTAGCAGTTGAGTATTGTGTGTGTGTGTGTGTTTACATATTCTTGCTTCAAGGAAAATTAAAATATATACACACACAGTTTTCTGAGAGTGACATAAACCACAACAGTGAAACATCAGGACACAGAAGAGGGTCTGAGGTGCAGCTCCTGGGCAGCAGGAGGAACGAGAATCTCTGAGGAGCATCCCCCCCAGGCCCCCACCCGCCCTGCGCTGCTTCTGCACCGGCTCCGGGGGCAGCTCTGTCCTGAGTCCTGCCCGCCCCCTGGTGGGCACGCGCCCCTGTGCAGGGAGATTTTGTCTGGGCTCACACTGACTTCCCCTCACTGTGTCTCTTGCACAGTAGTACACGGCCGTGTCCTCAGATGTCGCGCCGCTCAGCGACAGAGAGACTTGGCTCTTGGAGGTGTCCCTGGTGATGCTGAGCCGGGATTTCAGGGCTGGGTTGTAGCCTGTGTTTCCACCACTATATATCACACCAACCCACTCCAGCGCCTTCCCTGGAGCCTGGCGGACCCAGCCTACACTATTGCTGCTCAATGAGAATCCAGAGACGGCGCAGGTGAGGGAGAGGGTCTGTGAGGGCTTCACCAGGCTGGGCCCCGACTCCTGCAGCTGCACCTGGGACAGGACCCCTGTGGACAGAGAGAAGCACGGTGACCCACGGGCTCAGATGCCGCTTCCCCACGTGCCCATGTCTGATGCAGAGACACTCACCTCTGGGGGCTGACAGCACAAAGAGGAGCGTCCACAGTGGGCTCATCTTCGAGCAGATGAGAGTCACCACTCCTGGAGATCTCTTCAAGCCTGGGGAGGAACCTGAATTTAAGTGAGCTGGTGCTCGGCCTCTACCCTGTGACCTGAGTGGACATTTGCATACGGGAGGGACCTCTGTATAAAAGCAGAAAGCAGTGAATAGAGGTCCTGCCTGTGGGGCTCCCCCGTGAGGGGGGTGCTGACTGTGCCCCAGAGAACTCAGCCCCTCCTGGGGTCCCCCTCCCCAGACCAGGCAGACTGTCTTTTGAGGAATGAAATGATGAGGGAAGGCTACTCAGGGAAAAAGATGCGGTCAGGGAATGATGGCAGATTTGCGGAAGAGTCTTTAATCCCATGGAGCTGCTTACCTTTACTCTTCAAATGCCCACCACACTTTCAGGGACCACATAGATGTCAGACACAAAGTCTTATTTGTTTTCTTTCTCACTAGCTAATGTTTACTTACTCCATATTCAGAAATTTGAGGAAAATATACATGTAATCATCACTGAATTCTTCACCTTTTTATATTTTGTTATTTATTATTATTCTTTTTTGCTTTACAATATTGTATTGGTTTTGTCATGCATCAACATGAATCTCCCACGGGTGCACATGTGTTCCCAACTCTGAACCCCCTCCCACTTCCCACCCCATACTGTCCCTTTGGGTCATCCCAGTGCACCAGCCCCAAGCATCCTGTATCCTGCATCGAACCTAGAGTACCGATTCATTTCTTATATGATAGTATACATGGTTCAATGCCATTCTCCCAAATCATCCCACCCTCTCCCTCTCCCACAGAGTCCAAACGACTGCTCTATACATCTGTGTCTCTTTGATGTCTCACATACAGGGTTATCATTACCATCTTTCTATTGTTCCCAACTCTGAACCCCCTCCCACTTCCCACCCCATACTGTCCCTTTGGGTCATCCCAGTGCACCAGCCCCAAGCATCCTGTATCCTGCATCGAACCTAGAGTACCGATTCATTTCTTATATGATAGTATACATGGTTCAATGCCATTCTCCCAAATCATCCCACCCTCTCCCTCTCCCACAGAGTCCAAACGACTGCTCTATACATCTGTGTCTCTTTGATGTCTCACATACAGGGTTATCATTACCATCTTTCTAAATTCCATATATATGTGTTAGGATACTGTATTGGTGTTTTTCGTTCTGGCTTACTTCCCTCTGTAGAATTGGCTCCAGTTTCATCCACCTCATTAGAACTGATTCAAATGCATTCTTTTTAATGGCCGAGTAATACTCCATTGTGTATATGTACCACAGCTTTTTTATCCATTCGTCTGCTGCTGGACATCTAGGTTGCTTCCATGTCCTGGCTATTATAAACAGTGCTGCGATGAACACTGGGGTACACGTGTCTCTTTCAATTCTGGTTTCCTCCGTGTGTATGCCTAGCAGTGAATCACTGAATTCAAATGGGTACAATTAAATGTTCATCAGAATTCCCAAAGCCTTTACATTTCCTTTAGCTTGTGTGACTATTTATTCATCTGAAACAGCTTGAATAGCCTCAAGAATCACTTTAGAGATGGTTTGTTCTAATTAAACACAGGATTATAATTCAGTTCAGTTCAGTCGCACAGTCGTGTCAGACTCTTTGCGACCCCATGAATCGCAGTACGCCAGGCCTCCCTGTCCATCACCAACTCCCGGAGTTCACTCAGACTCACGTCCATTGAGTCTGTGATGCCGTCCAGCCATCTCATCCTCGGTCATCCCTTTCTCCTCCTGCCCCCAATCCCTCCCAGCATCAGGGTCTTTTCCAATGAGTCAACTCTTTGCATAAGGTGCCCAAAGTACTGGAGCTTCAGTTTTAGCATCATTCCTTCCAAAGAAATCCCAGGGTTGATCTTCAGAATGGACTGGTTGGATCTCCTTGCAGTCCAAGGGACTCTCAAGAGTCTTCTCCAACACCACAGTTCAGAAGCATCAATTCTTCTGCGCTCAGCCTTCTTCACAGTCCAACTCTCACATCCATACATGACCACAGGAAAAACCATAGCCTTGACTAGACGGACCTTAGTCAGCAAAGTAATGTCTCTGCTTTTGAATATACTATCTAGGTTGGTCATAACTTTTCTTCCAAGGAGTAAGTGCCTTTTAATTTCATGGCTGCAGTCACCATCTGCAGTGATTTTGGAGCCCAAAAAAATAAAGTCTGACACTGTTTCTACTGTTTCCCCATCTATTTCCCATGAAGTGATGGGGCCAGATGCCATGATCTTCGTTTGTGATGCCATCCAGCCATCTCATCCTCGGTCGTCCCTTTCTCCTCCTGCCCCCAATCCCTCCCAGCATCAGGGTCTTTTCCAATGAGTCAACTCTTCGCATAAGGTGCCCAAAGTACTGGAGCTTCAGTTTTAGCATCATTCCTTCCAAAGAAATCCCAGGGTTGATCTCCTTCAGAATGGACTGGTTGGATCTCCTTGCAGTCCAAGGGACTCTCAAGAGTCTTCTCCAACACCACAGTTCAAAAGCATCAATTCTTCGGCGCTCAGCCTTCTTCACAGTCCAACTCTCACATCCATACATGACCACAGGAAAAACCATAGCCTTGACTAGACGGACCTTAGTCGGCAAAGTAATGTCTCTGCTTTTGAATATACTATCTAGGTTGGTCATAACTTTTCTTCCAAGGAGTAAGCGCCTTTTAATTTCATGGCTGCAGTCACCATCTGCAGTGATTTTGGAGCCCAAAAAAACAAAGTCTGACACTGTTTCTACTGTTTCCCCATCTATTTCCCATGAAGTGATGGGGCCAGATGCCATGATCTTCGTTTTCTGAATGTTGAGCTTTAAGCCAACTTTTCCACTCTCCTCTTTCACTTTCAACAAGAGGCTTTTTAGCTCCTCCTCACTTTCTGCCATAAGGGTGGTGTCATCTGCATATCTGAGATTATTGATATTTCTCCCAGCAATCTTGATTCCAGCTTGTGTTTCTTCCAGTCCAGCATTTCTCATGATGTACTCTGCATATAAGTTAAATAAGCAGGGTGACAATATACAGCCTTGATGTACTCCTTTTCCTATTTGGAACCAGTCTGTTGTTCCATGTCCAGTTCTAACTAGCATTAATAATGATGATTATTTAATTATCAATAATAACAATTAAACACAGCATTACTTTTTGGACAAAGTAGACATTACTGCTGAGATGTCTTCCCAGCACAGCTGACTAGCCCAGTGGCCTGTCCTGGATTTCCCTGTGCACAGCTGAGTGTCTGCAGGAACTCGAGAAGCTCAGCATCTCCTCCCTGAGGGTGGACACTGCGGGCCCAAGGCTGCTGCGGACTGAGGACAGGCAGCTCCTGGGAGCTCCTCGGTGCTCCGACATGCTGCAGCTGTCCTGGCTCTGTGAGCAGGCTCCCTCGTCCTCCGTGGGCTTGTTTCTTCCTCTCTGCGTCCCTGCCAGTGAGATGGGAGCTCAGGGAGCACAGCCCTCACCACAGTGGTGAGAGGACACGCATGGTTCTTGGGGGTAAACGTTCAGCATGAACGACGTGCAGACTGTGAGGGCGGCACGGTCAGAGAAAAGCCCCTCCTCAGGAAGCAGTTTCCAGAGCAATAACACTCACAGGTCATTTTTCTCATGCACATAGCCCTGGGGGGCAGGTGGCCTTGTAACCCTCGTGTTGGAGAGATAACTGCCCCGGGACTGTAGAGCGCTTCTGGAGCAGCCAAGGATAAACACTGGGTGACCGTTAGGCCCAGTGTCCACATCTGTGCCCTGACCCGGCTGCCCCCGGACCTGCTTCAGGACAGAGATGCTGGGGGAGGTGTGGGAGCCCCTTCGGTAACCTGAGCATGAGAGCGTTGTTCTCTTCCTGTATTTACATAAGACACATGGAGACAGTAGGGCCCATTACCAGTAATTTCAGAAGCCTAACATTTCCTTATCTTTCTTTCACCCTTTAAATTCCAAGTCATCCATCTTTGCATTTCTAACAGCTTTAATGTGGTACTTGATAAATAACCCACGTGCACTCTGATAAATACTGAGGTAGGCATCACCTTATCAAGAGAGAACAAATCAGTTCCTTTCATTATTTTCAGGAGCTTCTGGTTTTCCTCTTTCCTGTCCCTTCTCTTCTTCGTCCCTGTCCCCATGTAATCTTGATCTTTGTTTCAGCTTTTCGTTTTCTAGAATTTACAACATAGAATCATATTGTCTTCATTTTTATTGGAACATCTTATTTCACTGAGCATGACTCCTTGTGAATACCGCCTTCCTCTGCAGGAATCATGGGCATCAGTGACAGGTGGGTTTTCCAAGCATGATTGTGGCCATGTTGGTGCATTCATCAAGCTGATCTTTGAAATGGGAATTGTTTCGAGTTTCTGGGCATTACAAGAAACAGGCTATCCTCTTGGAGATATAGAGAGCGAGGAGCTGAAAAATGTTTCCCTTTTTATTTATTTTTTAAACCAAAAACCCCTGAAAATGGACAACTTACACGTGATCGAAATCTCGTCAAATGTTGTTCCTGTTCAGTCACCCAGTTGTGGACGGCTCTCTGAGGCCCATGGACAGCAGCACGCCAGGCCTCCCTGTCTTCACCATCTCCCGGAGCTCGCTCACACACATGTCCATTCAGTGGCTGATGCCAGCCAAGTTCCTCTTCCTCTATCATCCCCTTCTCCTCCTGCCCTCAAGCTTTCCCAGCATCAGAGATTTGTTTCTAATGAGTCAGCTCTTTGCATCCGGTGGCCCAAGCTTTGGAGCTTCAGTTTCAGCATCAGTACTTCCAATGAATATTCAGGATTGATTTCCTTTGAGATTGATTTGTTTTATCTCCTTGCAGTCCTGGGGACTCTCACGAGTCTCCCCAACACCATAGTTCAAAAGCACCAGTTCTTCAGTGCTCAGCCTTCTTTATGATCCAATTCCCACATCCATACACGGCTACTGGCAAACCATAGCTTTGACTGTATTGGCAAAGTAATGTCTCTGCTTTTTAATATGCTGTCTAGGTTGGTCATAGGTCTTCTTCCAAGGAGCAAGCATCTTTTAGTTTCATGGCCGCAGTCACCATCGCAGTGATTTTGGAGCGTGGGAAGCGGTTGCTGGGAGTGTGTTAGGCGTGCTGTGAGACTGCCAGGGAGCCGGGGCCTCATGTCTTGGATAGAGGGCGGTCGGGGAGCCAGGTGATATAGAAGTTTTGCAACAAAGGGAAGGTAGTTTGAATGTCCAAGGGTATTAGTAATTAAGGAAAGCCAGGTGACCCAAGTTCAGGAGCTAGTGCTTTTCTGTGAGTGGGAAGATGCAAGAGTCTGGGCTCCCTGAAAGCATTCACTTCACAAGCACCTCGGCTGTCTGGGCCAGTGTCCTGCATTTTCACATCCTAAGTTTCCTCAGGGCTCACTGAGGGGAGTGGCTGCAGCCAGGCCCTGCTTTCTGAGGCTGATATTGCGCCTCTGTGGACAACAGGAGTGCCTCGCCACTGCCCTGGGCTTTGCGTGGGCACCCGCACACGGCTCCAGGCCGAGGGCACGTCTCCCCTCGTCCTCTCCAGGTCACCCCTGGAGCCCCAGGAGGCCAGCAGGGCCCCGGGAGCCAAGCGCCCTCGATTGACTGTGGCGTCCTTGTTTACTGATATGGCAGGAAGTACTCCATTTCTCAAAGGTAAGAAGAAAAATGGAGATTTTATTCAAGCCAAATAGGATTCTAGCCCCAGAAGGGCAGTGGATTCTCAGAAGTCACTCTACCTACTGGGAGTCGAAGGCAGAGTCATGAATGTTTTTGAGACAAAATGCAGGGCCCCTGGAGCCGAGCGCCCTCGGCGTGTGCCCTCGTGGGGCCGCAGCTGTGCTGGGCAGCTCTGGCTGCTTGCTGAGGCCCTCACCAGTGTCCATGCCTACCCACTTAGCCTGGGCTGGTGCTGTGGCCTGTCCTGGGGCCTCCATGCAGGAGGACTTTCCTTCTGAGGCTGCTAGCAGCCCCCGGCCCACAGGGACTGCCGTGCTGTCCCCTGCAAGGGGGCCAGCAGGCGTCCATGAGCAAGGACAGCTGAGAGCAGGAGGCGGGCTGAGGCGGGAAGGTGGGGCTCTGTTGGGGGGGAGTCTTCATGTCACTCAGTTCACTCCCTCAGTCATGTCCGACTCTGCCACCCATGGACGGCAGCACGCCAGGCCTCCCTGTCCATCACCATCCCCTGGAGCTTGCTCAAACTCATGTCCATCAAGTCGGTGATGCCATCCAACCATCTCACCCTCTGTCGTCCTGTCTCCTCCCACCTTTAATCTTTCCCAGCATCAGGGTCTTTTCCAAAGAGTCAATTCTTCACATCAAGAGGTCAAAGTATTGGAGCTTCAGCTTCAGCATCAGTCCTTCCAGTGAAAATTCAGGACTGATTTTTTTTTTTTAGGATGGATTGGTTGGATATCCTTGCAGTCCAAGAGACTCTCCAGAGTCTCCTCGAACAGGGAGGCACTGAGGCCGGGCTGGTCAGGAAGGTGTGGCTCTGGGGGTGGTGGGAGGCCCAGGGAGCATCTCAGCCCGGGTGGGCCCAACCGTCCCCTGATGAGCCCCTCCCAGCTGGTCCAGGGTTCCTGGGCTCACTCATCAGTCACCGTCATCAGTCCCACTCTTTGACACGTGCTGCTTGGTCAGGTTTCTTTGGTTCTTCCCCAGAGACAGGGGCAGGTATCTTCTAATTTAGACTCTATTTCTGCTTTCAGTTTCAGAATCGACTAACAGCAAATACGTCTTTCCCCTGGGCTGCTTCAGGTCAGGAAACATGACAAGACTGCCTCTGCGTCCTCTCCCTCCTCCCATAGCCCTGGGTGGACCCGAAGCCGCTGACTGTGCTCAGTGGGACTTTGCAATGGCTCACCCACAGCAACCGGCTTTCCCCAGCTTCTTCTCCCACATGGGGGAAGAACCGCTGGAAGAAGAAGAACCTTGTGTCCCACGTGGGGAGCTGTCTCCGGCCCTCTCGCTTCCTCAGGTACGGGAGGGAGCAGGTGGGCCAAAGGAGGCTTTGTCAAGGTTCTGAGCAGGTGCCCCGGTGTTGAAAGCACCTAAACCCAGGCTCTCTGCCAGCCCTCGCCAGGAGAAGGGGGAACAGTCCTGCCCCTGACAGGGTAGGGGGCACCTCTTCCGCCTGCACTGGGCTCTGCAGGTAGGGGTCGGTGGGAGGGGCGAGGACCCTGGGGCGGTTGGGAGGGTCTTCACACATGAGTGCTGGCAGTGCATCTCCCAAGCAGACCAGGTGGTCCCTGGGCTCCCACGTCCTGGAGCCACTGTGGGGCCAGGAGAGGGTTTCCAGAACCTTCCATCTCTGAGTTTTAGAACCCAATTTGAGTTTGAGGAGTTTAAAGCCTTTACCCAAGAATGGTGGGAAAAGAGGAGAGCCCACCTATATTCTAGCGCTGAGTCTGCAGAGCCTGGAGGCCATGGGCACCAGGCTGGCCTCCCGGGGGGTGTCCTCCCGGGGGCCAGACACACCCAGCACTTGAGCACATTCACTCTTGCACACACGCGCATGACGCTCACCTCAGAAAAAGCCAGAGGTCACCCAAGGGTGAGAAATGGCTGTCTGGGTCTCTGCTCTGTCCTGAGGTTGGACATGGAAGGCACCCACCCTGCCCAGCTGCCAGAGGACAGTGGGACTGCCACACGTGGCAGACCACCCCATTAGCCCCACAGCCCGCGTGAGTAGTCCTCAACTGGGAGTAGTCCTTGACTACCCTGAATCCAGTTTGGGTTTGGGAAAAGAGAAGGTACCTAGGAGATGAGGAAAATCTGTGTTCAAGAACACTGAGTTGGAGAAACCCCCAGTAAAGTTGCCCCTAAAGGGGTTGTTAATACCAGGACCAGCAACTTTGCGTCAAGACCCAGTTGCTGACTCAGGTCTCTCCTGACCAGTCTCAGGCTCAGTTTGGGCTCTTAGGAATACAAAATGCTAGAGGACACCTATGTATGGTTTTCAAGCTTTATTTCAGAGTGCTGGTCAGCGGCCTATCGAAGAGACCTGGTGTGAGAATGCTGACCCTCCTGACACCTGCCCCCACCCCTGCCTGCCGCAGACTTCAGCTTTGCTGTCTATCCCTGATTCCTTCTCAGAAGTTCTTCCTACCTCCCCTGCAGTTGTGCAGGGGCAGGAGGCTGGTTTACACAGGATTCGCTGTCTGTTCCTTAATTTTACTGGTATGGATAGTTTTTACATTTGTGGCCACGCCAAATAGGACTGCAGCTGTAAGGGCATACAGGCGACCGAACACCAGCCTCACATAGACTAAAATTGTTTCGTCATATGGTACCGATCGAAATACTTTTGGAGGGGGTCCGCTGTCTTCACTCCCCCCGTCACCCGTGTTTTGGCAAAACGGAGGTGCCCAGCCCACATGGCAATGGCAGTTGCCTTCACTGTTGCAAAGTCCTCTCTGGTTGCATTTCTTAGGGACACACGAATACTTCACTCCAAGAATAGAACTGTTGCAGTAGGTGTCTAAACAGTACTTTCCACGAGCACAGAGGGCACCATCTCTCACATGGCCATAATCAACTGTTCCTTGCGCACGGTGGTGGTCCAGCCCAAAACATAAGGCCACTACTGTATGGCTTTGATGAAATCCAACGTGTTCCTGCAGCCGAGGGAGAAAGCTGACGTTGGTGCACTGCAGCCTCCCGCAGAACAGATGCTCCGGTTCGCAGGGTATGTACTTGTAACTCGTCTCTTGTTTTCTGCAGAATCCGTATCGGAAGCCCCTTTTGTTTATGTCGTAGCATGGAGGCGGAGCATTGCGCGCCCCTCTCCCAAAGATTTCTCTGCAGTGCACGCTGCGGTCGGTGCACCTTCCGTTAAAGCAGTACCCCTCTTCACCGCATGGGGTTCCATCTAGCATGAACACATCTCTAGGGCAGCTCTTGCTTATCCCACGGCAGTACTCAGGAAGGTCACACATACCCTGGGTGGGTCTGCAGAGCGTCCTGGGCTTGGAGAAGGTGCAGTTTGTGCAGCATGTCTCTACATCACAAATACTCCCAGCAGTGAAAGAACAGAGGTTGTCACAGCAAGGGTTTCTATAGCACTCCTTGAAGGAGCCGCAGTCGCATTGCTCCCCAGTTTCCACTTCTCTGTTTCCACAACGTTCACGTGTCAACGATCTATTGTAATATACTTCGAAGTGTTAAACAAACAATTGCTTGTATCATACTGAAATATATTAGTCAAATGCCCATAAGAACAGTTACTGAAAGCATCTGTCAGTGACTGGTAGCCATTCATAATGCAGGTGGTCCGTCTCTGGCAAACACAGTCTTGGTCGTCGTAATACAGACCAATACTTCTGCCAATTAGAAAGCACACATAGAGGGCCACTGTTAGGGTATTTTTCCCCGTTGTAGCAATTGGTATCAAGTTACCATCATGGCAGAAACTATATAACTTTGGAACATAGACACCATCAGGTGGTTCAACTGTACTAAAGATTACGGCCGTATGTGGTGTAAAAGCAGGAAATATGGTGTTTATATAGAACTGGAAATATGCACTCCCAGATATGAGAGACTCAGTGCTGACCGGGTCACTAACATCATAAATGTATACAAGGCTAATATAAAACCTTATCGCAACACCACGATAAACTGCATCAATGATATTGCCCACATCCACCATGTACTGAAGAGTTTTTGACACATTGTTTACGGTTCGGTAAAATGCATTAGTAGACTGCAATAATCCTTTCATATGTGCTTCATGGAACATATACAGCTTACTAGACATCCTGGGGGCTGCAGGGATGTTTGCTGGAGAGAGCAGAGGGTTCCTTTCCTCCTCGTAGCCCGGTCTGTGCATCGGTCCCATTGGGCTGGCATCTGCCACCATCTGAGAAACAGTGTGCTCAAAC
>SJXQ01004340.1:98270-158797 GCA_006408695.1 Aepyceros melampus | reverse complement strand
CATTTGAGTCAGTTCTAATGAGGTGGATGAAACTGGAGCCTATTATACAGTATGAAGGAAGCCAGAAAGAAAAACACAAATACAGTATACTAATGCATATTTATGGAATTTAGAAAGATTGCAATGATAACCCTGTATGTGAGACAGCAAACGAGACACAGATGTATAGAACAGTTTTTTGGACTCTGTGAGAGAGGGCCAGGGTGAGATGATTTGGGAGAATGGCACTGAAACATGTATAATATCATGTATGAAATGAATCACCAATCCAGGTTCGATGCAGGATACAGGATGCTTAGGGCTGGTGTACTGGGATGACCCAGATGGATGGTACGGGGAGGGAGGTGGGAGGGGAGTTCAGGATGGGGAACACATGTACACCCGTGACAGATTCATGTTGATGTATCGCAAAACCAATACAATATTGTAAAGTAATTAGCCTCCAATTAAAATAAATAAATTTATATTTTTTAAAAATTTAAAAAATAAATGAATATTAAAAAAAACAGCAACAGACTCACAGATACAGATAACGAGAAGTGATTGCCAGTGGGGAGAAGGAAGCAGGGAGGGACAATAGGCGTATTTGATTAAGAGGTATTATGTATAAAATAAAGAATTTCCAAGGACATACCATACAACACAGGAAGCATAACCAACATTTTACAATAACTCTAAATACAGTATCATCTTTAAAAATTGTGGATCTCTGTGTTATACACTGGAAACTTATAAATCAACTATATGTCAACTACAAATTATTAAAAATAAATTATTTTAAAGATTTGCTAAAACTTTTTAAGTGAAAGTTGATTATGAACAGAGTCTGCAAATTAACACTCATCTTTACACAGAATGACAATAAATGCAGAAAAATGATAAAACTGATCTTTAAAAATCACCATTTTCTAGACAACAGTGAAATAACTGGTTGCAGCCTTGGGTCATAAATAGATTCTACAACCATTAGTTAAAAAATTTGGAGAAATAATGTCTACAAAAATGTTACCATTTACAGCAAAGATAACTTGTCAACTGTAACAATTTCATTTAAGGGTGAGAAAACCAGCTGTTACCAGCAATTCAGATTTAAATCTATTAGCTCCAATGATCATGGCCATGCTTCTTAGACTAACAAGGTCACTTGACTTGATGCAGTACAAAGTAATGAGATATCACCTTAAATATTCTAGCTTGACTATTTAAATCTATTTTAATAAATTTTTATGATATTTAGAAATTTAAAATGTTTATAGTTAACAGATTTAAGCTTAATATGCTGTTTAAAATGTATGAGCTAAAAATCACCTTTCAGACTGGTGGTGAAAGTTTCTAAAATGCTCTGTACCAGCAAAATCAGGAAAACGTTACTAGACCTGGAGTTTATTACCAAATTGACCTCTAAAGCTCCTGTTGTGTCACTTTGTATATTTATTTTAGAAACTATTTTGAGGTTCAAAGTTGATATACACTGAAGACAGAAAAATTCAAGAATTCATGTAAGTAAAAAGAAGTGAAGCACCTTTTACACCTATTATCTGTGAATTCAACTCTAGCTAACTAAATAGTTTCTTACATTTCTTGACAATATTTTTCTATAAAAAGTTATTCAGTGTTTAAAGCAGATTGTCTTTATGTGTGTGTGTATATTTAATGTTGAATTTTTAAATCACTTATATGCCATGTTATAGTAGTTATGCAATGTGATTCTCTTTGTTCTTTATTTGAATTATGTGTACATTGATAAGCATCTTGTAAAATATTATGAGTTCCAACCAGTCCAGCCTAAAGGAAATCAGTCCTGAATGTTCATTGGAGGACTGATGCTGAAGTTGAAACTCCAATATATTGGCCACCTGTTGTGAAGAGCTGACTCCTTTGAAAAGACCCTCATGCAGGGAAAGATTGAAGGAGGGAGAAGAAAGGGCAACAGAGGATGAGATGGTTGGATGGCATCACTGACTCAATGGACATGAGTTTGAGTAAGCTCTGGGAGCTGCTGATGGCCAAGGAGGCCTGGAGTACTGCAGTGCATTGGATCACAAAAGTCGGACATGACTGTATGGCTGAACTGAACTGAAAATATTATGCATTTCATCATTTTTTGTTCATTCATCTATTGATAGATGAGCAAAAGTAAGATAAACTGCTTATATTTAATTGCTGACATAAGTATGACATAGTTTGCTTTTATATGTTTGATAAGTGATATTATCAATATTTTGAATGTTGTCCATTTCGTTCCACACTTTTTTCCCATGTCTTCTAAAACAGAGTTTCAGAAACCCTCAGAAGTGACGGAGAAAGATTTAAGAAAGTTAGGAAACTGATGGATGGAAGGAGGCATGGAAGTAATTGAATCTGATTTCTTGCTGTAAATGTTTCATGAACGGGACACATAACATTTTGATTTGCCAAGTTTAATGAGGTATTTTTAAGAAGTGATTCATTGGACCCATCTCTCAGTTACATTGTCCCCATAATACTTAACACAAATCTGATTTATGATTCAAGATGAGTTAAAAAAAAAACTTGATAAAATAAAAAGAACTGAATTAATAAAGAAAAATCTGAATACATGACACATTTCAGTTTTACAACTGCATTTAGTCAATGTCTTATACACATCGAGGATACACCACCTTTCCTTCCCGACAAGTTGTTCGAAATGTATGTTGTGGTGTCAGTTGACGATAACCACGTTGGCACATAAATTCAATAGTATCCTCTGTTTTAGAGTAAAGTTTTTTATCGTGTTTCCATCTTAACTGTATGTGATGTTTTTTCATTATTTCTTCTGAAATTAAACATGCTTCTAAAATTAAAGAAAATAAACATAAACCTTTGAGTAATATGCAAATACTTTCTACAGAATTTCAGGGTTTCAAGAACTTTGGTCCAACAATTCTTCCTCAAACTTTTTCGAAACCAATACATTGAAAATGTCCAATGTAGGTTGCATCATATTTAAAAAATTAATGTTATAAGAATGAAATACTTTGTTTAGTGTAATCATTAAATGTTATAAGATTCATTATGTCAGTTATCACATGAAGAGCTTTCATAAAGGAGCCATTGTTGCTTGAACTTGAAATTTTCTAACTTTATTTCTATATACAGGTATTAATGCTTGGTATGCAAGCATTAACTGGTTGTTATTTAATCCATAAAATCTCTGTTGTAAACAGTTAAATATTATGCTGTGTACAAGGATTATCCCAGGATCCAACAGAAGTTTAAAGCATTTACCTAAGCATTTTGGTGGTTCTGACCACTCTCCATTCCGACATACTATGTTTTTGTTTCCCCGAAGTTCATAGTAGGCCTGACACCGGTACTCAAGAATCATTCCTGGAGGATATACTGATTGCAGGAGTGAGGTAATGTCTCCATTGTCTATTTGTGGAGGATGCCCACATTCTCCTTGAGAGTCTAAAAAACAATGGCATTTGCTTTATTCAAAGACAATTCCTACAGTTTTAAACAAACAAAAATGCAGCCAAATATGTCATAGCAAAACTTAAGATTTCTGATGACAGAAATGATCTATAGGAGGAATTTCAATCACTTAATCAGAAACACACATTGTAAGACCTTATTTTACACCATAGAAGCACATATAGTACTTTAACAAATATGTCTGCTTTGCAGTGTCCTGATGTTCAAACATGTTTTCTTTCAGAGTATATGCTGGGAAGATGGGTAGCTAAGATAAAAGTTTGATAAAATTTGATATGTGCAACTTTTTTTAATTTTGAGGGTGTAGTGCTTGTAGCAAGTATAGACACTGGAAAAAATAAAATGAAAAGGGTAGAAAGGGATATTATACTCACTTCACTTAAAGTGAATATGTAAAATATCACTTCAAAAATATCATCGTGTAGCTTTGGGATGAATAAGACAAACTCATTAATTGTTCTTAGAAAATCTTCATAAACATCTATGTGTTGCTACAAGAAAAACCTTCAGCACAGCAGAATTTGGTCCTGTCTAGAGGTGTTTCTCTGTCTCCACTAACTAGATGTTTATGAAGATTTCCTAAGAATTTTTCACAGGGCCATCTATCCTACAGACTCAAACATATGAATTATATGTCATATTCTTTGAAGTTTAGGCACCAAGGCCTCATATCTTTGCTTAAAAACAACTTTTAGGCTTAGGAACAGAAACTCTGGCTTAAGAGTCTGCTAAAATAAAAGCAGATGCAATCAGCACAAAGGTCTCAGCAAAAAATTAATGAATTTATCCCAGAAGAGAGGTAAGGCTTTTAGTAAAATTAGATTTTAGTCCCAGGATGTTTTAAAGTGACAAAACTTTGAACTAAACAGTACAATGATATTCTACTCACTCCACTAGTAATTAATCATTAACAGCAAATTTTAAAAAATGATGCATTTTTCAAAGCTTTGTAATTGATATTTTCAATAGAGCCATGAAACCACAAAACACTTCATATTACCCTGCCTGAGCAAAAACAAAAACAAATTAAAAAAAAAAAAGAAAGAAAGAAAGAAAGAAAAAAGAAAAAAATGACAAAGTGAAAGAATACTTCTGTATAGTTATCATCAGGATAAAGAATACTAAGATAATGAATTACTTACTAATGCATACAGGTTGAGCTGACCATCCATTCTGCAGACATGTAATTAACCCTGATGTAGGCTCTTTAGCTCTTCTTCACTTTCTGCCATAAAGGGTGGTGTCATCTGCATATCTGAGGTTACTGATATTTCTCCCAGCAACACAGCCTGTGCTTCATCCCAGCCAGCGTTTTTCATGATATATTCTGCATATAAGTTAAATAAGTTATAAGTTAAATTGGAAGCCATCAAACAGGAGATGGCAAGAGTGAACATCAACATTTTACAAATCAGCAAATGAAAATGGACTAGAATGGGTGACTCTAACTCAGATGACCATTATATCTACTACTGTGGGAAGGAATCCCTCAGAAGAAATAGAGTAGCCATCATAGTCAACAGTTAGTTCAGATCAGTCGCTCAGTCATGTCTGACTCTTTGCGACCCTGTGAATTGCAGCAAGCCGGGCCTCCCTGTCCATCACCAACTCCCGGAGTTCACTCAGACTCACGTCCATCGAGTCAGTGATGCCATCTCATCCTTGGTCGTCCCCTTCTCCTCCTGCCTCCAATCCCTGCCGGCATCAGAGTCTTTTCCAATGAGTCAACTCTTCGCATGAGGTGGCCAAAGTACTGGAGCTTCAGCTTTAGCATCATTCCTTCCAAGGAAATCCCAGGGCTGATCTCCTTCAGAATGGACTGGTTGGATCTCCTTGCAGTCCAAGGGACTCTCAAGAGTCTTCTCCAACACCACAGTTCAAAAGCATCAATTCTTCGGCACTCAGCCTTCTTCACAGTCCAACTCTCACATCCATACATGATCACTGGAAAAACCATAGCCTTGACTAGACGGACCTTAGTCGGCAAAGTAATGTCCCTGCTTTAGAATATGCTATCTAGGTTGGTCATAACTTTTCTTCCAAAGAGTAAGAGTCTTTTAATTTCATGGCTGCAGTCACCATCTGCAGTGATTTTGGAGCCCCCCAAAATAAAGTGTGACACTGTTTCCACTGTTTATTCAGAATGGACTGGTTGGATCTCCTTGCAGTCCAAGGGACTCTCAAGAGTCTTCTCCAACACCACAGTTCAAAAGCATCAATTCTTCGGCACTCAGCCTTCTTCACAGTCCAACTCTCACATCCATACATGATCACTGGAAAAACCATAGCCTTGACTAGACGGACCTTAGTCGGCAAAGTAATGTCCCTGCTTTAGAATATGCTATCTAGGTTGGTCATAACTTTTCTCCAAAGAGTAAGAGTCTTTTAATTTCATGGCTGCAGTCACCATCTGCAGTGATTTTGGAGCCCCCCAAAATAAAGTGTGACACTGTTTCCACTGTTTCCCCATCTATTTCCCATGAAGTGATGGGACTTGATGCCATGATCTTAGTTTTCTGAATGTTGAGCCTTAAGCCAACTTTTTCACTCTTCTCTTTCACTTTCATCAAGAGGCTCTTTAGTTCCTCTTCACTTTCTGCCATAAGGTGGTGTCATCTGCATATCTGAGGTTATTGATATTTCCCTCAGAAGAAATGGAGTAGCCATCATAGTCAACAGAAGAGTCTAAAATGCAGTACTTGGATGCAATCTCAAAAATGACACAATGATCTCTGTTCATTTCCAAGGCAAACCAATCAATATCACAGTATTCCAAGTCTATGCCCCAACCAGTAATGATGAAGAAGCTGAAGTTGAACAGTCCTGTGAAGGCAAACAAGACCTTTAAAAACTAACATCCAGGCAAGCTGTTCTTTTCATTATAGGGGATTAGAATGCAAAAGTAGGAAGTCAAGAAACACCTGGAATAACAGGAAAATTTGGCCTTGGAGTACATAATGAAGCAGGGCAAAGGCTAACAGAGTTTTGCCAAGAGAACACACTGGTCATAGCAAACACCCTCTTCCAAAAATACAAGAGAAGACTCTACATATGGACATCACCAGATGGCCAGCACCAAAAACAGATTGGTTATATTCTTTGCAGCCAAATATGGAGAAGCTCTATACAGTCAGCAAAAACAAGAGCTGACTGTGGCTCCGATCATGAACTCCTTATTGACAAATTCAGGCTGAAATTAGAGAAGGTAGGGAAAACCACTAGACCACTCAGGTATGACCTAAATCAAATCCCTTACGATTATACCGTGGAAGTGACAAATAGATTTAAGGGATTAGATCTGATAGATAGAGTGCCTGATGAACTATGGATGGAGGTTCGTGACACAGTACAGGAAGCAGGGATCAAGATCATCCCCAAGAAAAAGAAATCAAAAAAGCAAAATGGCCATCTGAGGAGGCCTTACAAATAGCTGTGAAAAGAAGAGAAACTAAAAGCAAAGGAGAAAAAGAATGATATACTCATTTGAATACAGAGTTCCAAAGAATAGCAAGGAGATATAAGAACACCTTCCTCAGTGATCAGTGCAAAGAAATAGAGGAAAACAATAGTATGGGAAAGACTAGAGATCTCTTCAAGAAAATTAGAGATACCAAGGACACATTTCACGCAAAGATGGGCTCAGTAAAGGACAGAAATGGTATGGACCTAACAGAAGCAGAAGATATTAAGAAGAGGTGGCAGGAATACACAGAAGAACTGTACAAAAAAGATCTTCATGACCCAGATAATCACGAGGTGTGATCACTCACTTAGAGCCAGACATCCTGGAATGTGAAGTCAAGTGGGCCTTAGGAAACATCACTATGAACAAAGCTGTGGAGGTGATAGAATTCCAGTTGAGCTATTTCAAATCCTGGAAGACAATGTTGTGAAAGTGCTGCACTCAATATGCCAGCACATTTGGAAAAGTCAGCAGGGGCCACGGGACTGGAAAAGGTCAGTTTTCATTCCAATCAAAAAGAAAGGCAATGCCAAAGAATGCTCCAACTACTGCACAATTGCACTCATCATCTCACATGCTAGCAAAGTCATGCTTAAAATTCTCCAAGCCAAGCTTCAATGATACATGAACTGTGAACTTCCAGATGTTCAAGCTTGTTTTAGAAAAGGCAGAGGAATCAGAGATCAAATTGCCAACATCCTCTGGATCATCAAAAAAGCAAGAGAGTTCCAGAAAAACATCTATTTCTGCTTTATTGACTATGCCAAAGCCTTTGACTGTGTGGATCATAATAAACTGTGGAAAATTCTGAAAGAGATGGGAATACCAAACCACCTGACCTACCTCTTGAGAAATCTGTATGCAGGTCAGGAAGCAACAGTTAGAACTGGACACAGAACAGCAGACTCAGTTATACATATACATGTATTCACTCGGTTGTGTGTCTGTTGTTTTTAGAGTCATTTCCCATATAGACCAATTCAGACTATTGAGTAGAGTTCCCTGGGTTCTACAGTAAGTCTTTGTTATCCATCACCAAATTGATTTCTAAAGACATTTTTCTTAATCCAGCGCCTTAGACCGCTCGGCCACGCTACCACAAAAGACATTTTTCTAATTTACAAAGTCATCTAAAGCATATGAGCATGTCTGTTTCCTTGCATCTTCCACCCTGCTTACAGTTCCTGACTTGTTTGATTTTTTCCAATCTGACACCCCTGAAATGATATTTCAGCCCTGTCTTTTTCTGTTTTCTTCCTCTACTCTGGCCTTTAGTCTCATCATTCCACTAACTCCACTGCTTTCAGTCATCACTGATGTTTGTGTTGTCAAATCGAATAGATATAGTGAAACCACCCAACTAGGCTGATCGCTCCCTGTTTGAAACACTCTCTTCTCAATCATGTGGACAGCTCACATTCTCACAACCTCCCTGACAGCAGCTTTTCTTCCTGTCCTCTCCTGTTCCTCAGGACCTGACTTAAGCCATCATTGCTTTCTATTATTTCTTTCCAGGTGACATGTGCTTTCTCATGACCTAAAATGCCAACTTTATGGTGATCCCTACCGATGACACTGCTCTGCACCTTTGTGCTTCTAACTTGTTTGCTCTATTTTAATATACCATAAGCACCTCAAACACAGCATGGAGCTCTTTATTTCTACTCCTTGGAATTTCCCCAAATGCTCCTCTTTCACTAAACAGACCATCATTATATGTAGGTTTACTAATTCAAAAGCCTACGTGTCAGGCTTTGCCCTTCTATTTCTTTTAGCTCTTACATCCAGGATTTAAGATTTCCCAGGTGGCACAGTAGTAAAGAATATGCCTGCAATGCAGGAAAGACAGGAGGTTCAAGTTCCATCCTTGGGTGGGGAAGATCCCCTGGAGGAGGAAATGGCAACCCCCTCTAGTATTCTTGCCTGGAGAATCTCATGGACAGAGGAGCCTGGTGGGCTATAGTCCATGTGCTGCCAAGAGTCAGACATGACTAAGTGCCTGAGCACACACGCATATTCAATATATAACCTAGATATCTTGTTTCTTCTCTCCAGAATGTGCTTTGTATCTCTCCACTTCTCTCCTTGGTCTCTACCACCACTCTAGTTCAAACTTACCACAGACTCAAAGTTTATATCCCCAACCAATAGCCTCTACTTAGCTCTTGCCTTTATAGGCCATTTCTACACAGTGACTTGAGTGAAGTTTTCAAATGAAAGTCAGTTTCTGACTCTTTCCTGCTTCAACTTGTCCAGTGACTTCCTATTTCATCTTTGGCTAAATTTCATTGCTGCTGCTGCTGCTGCTAAGTTGCTTCAGCCATGTCCAACTCTGTGCGACTCCATAGACGGCCGCCCACCAGGCTCCTCTGTCCACCGGATTCTCTAGGCAAGAAGCTGGAGTGGGTTGCCATTTCCTTCTCCAACAAAAGTTCATTGCAGTTTGCCTGAATTTCCAGTCTTTACTATGACCTCAGTGTGTCTGTCAAATTCTCCAACATCACCACACACTCCTCTGCCTATTTCTCACTGTGCTTCATTCACACTGTTCTTCTGATGGTTTCTGAAATATGGTTAAATCCATCTAGAAGCTGGAGGGTAAGGGAACCTAGGTCAGGCAGTTCCTAATGGTTAGGGCTCAAGGGCACCCAGTACAACAAGAAATGCAGTACCAATAGGGATTATCCAACACAGGAGGCCAGCCTTCAAGCTGCAGGTGGGCAAGGCTCTTTCACTTCATGGCACTTGATACAAGTTGGCCAAATTGTTTCAGTTTGAATGAATGAACTCAGAAAATAAGCTTCCAGGTTTCAGCTCCACTTACAGAATCTGGAGAGATATTGAAACTCTGTAATATTCATATTTAGTATTTTCCAGGAAAACACAGATGCTGAAATAATGTATAAAAACCAATGTGAAAATACCACTTCTTCAAGAGAATCTCCACTATGAAAAATAATCAGATTTTAAATATATACATTGCAATACTTCTTCCATACACATACATTTTATCATGACATAGATCATATATAAAATTAGACATACATGTATAATGTGCATACATGATATACATATACACACACATAATGTTTAGGGAAAATGTGACAATGTATACATTGCTGTATTCACTCCACAGTTGAATACATAAAACATTACTAATGAGCATTCATGTGCTTCTTTCTCATTATCTGCCTTTTGTTTTCATATTAAATCTTTAATTCATCTGGAAGAATTTCCCTATATGATAAGAGGAATGGAAGCATTTTTTTTTTTAAGAACATACAATTGTCAGAAGTACAAATGGACCAACATTTTCTCATTTGTCAGCAATATCGACTCATGTATCAGATTTCCATTATGTATGGTTCTTCTAGGATCTCAATTCTGTCTTGTTGGTCCATCTGTCTAAGCTTCTATTAATCCTACTCTATCTTAATTGCAATAGTTTTTAAAATGAAACTTGATGCCTTTGGGGGGGGGAAGTCTCTTGCCTGATTCTTGCATTTCAGAGACACTCTATCAATTCCTGGCATAATTTTATAATTAACTTGTCCAATTCCATAAAAATAATGGTTGGGCCTTTTAAATTGGACTTATATTTTGAGGAAAACTGGTGTTCCTTCGTTCTGCTGTGAACAATATTTGTCTCTCCATTTAGTTCAGCCTTCTTTAATATCTTTCTATTGTTTTAATAATTTCCACAAGTCTTATATTCAGTACATCTTTTGACAATTATTTTCCCTAGGAAACTTCTACTTTATGTTTACTGTAGAAATAAGCTCCCTTCCCCCCCCACCCCACCCCTCCGGAAAACCATATATTCTACTTTCTCTTTTGATTACTGATCTTATATTAGCCAGCACTGATAGACTTTTTATTAACTTCAATAAATTTACCTGTACATTATCTCTGGTTTTCCATTTAGATTGTCATATCTTTTGAGAAAATGATCATTCTATTTCTTCTATTCCAAGCACTTTATGCTTCTTTTTACTTTTCACTGAGTAGATACAGATGCTTAAATCTTGTTTTAAAACGTAACAATTTTTCTAAACAATTGTCACGGTTTAGATTCACTTCTTAAATTTCCTAAAAGAATTGAGGTACTTAGTTAAGAATTAAAAGCAGGCTCAAAAAGACACTGTTCCTGCCCTCTAATAGAGGTAAAGATTTGCCTCAGGTTGCTCAGTGGTAAAGAATCTGCCTGTCAACGCTGGAGATGCGGGAGACATAGTTTCGATCTTTGGGTTGGGAAGATCCCCTGGAGAAGGGCATGGCTACCCACTGCAGTATTCTTGCCTGGAGAATCCCATGGACAGAGGAGCCTGGCAGGCTAGAATCCATGGGATCACAAGAGTTGGACACGATTTAGCAACTGCACATGCATGCATTTGCCACTTGGATATAGCATCCCAACAGCCCTGCTCACTTCACTCTTCATTTACCGAAGCTCCTGCAGAGTTTGAAGGCCGTGAAGTTCAAGTTGTGGGAACAATTACATCAGCTTCAGCCTTTTCCCCTCTAATGTTCAGTCAAACACGTTAGGAAACTAAGGTTGGTATCAGAGAGAGAGAGAGGAGGGGTGGAGGGAGGGAGAGGAGTGCCCTTATCCATTCACCAGTGAGAAGATGAAGATGAGATTCTTTCTAAGCAGAGCAATTGTCTACGGAATCCTGGTGATTTTGGAAAGGAACATGATCACTCAAATGAGGAAAGGAAGCAGAAAAGAGGCAGGGAAGAATGGAGAAACTGAGTAAGCAATTAGTAATTGGATAAGCTGTTTTGTTCTCTTTCCATAACTTACATTCTAAAATTTCCACTTTATATTTCTTTCCCTGTTTTGTTCACTCCCCTTCTATTTACCCATTATTCCAGTTCACCTCCACTCACATAACCTGGGGAGACTCAGGGACACTTCTTCTTAGATCAAGGAATTAACGTCTTACAAGCGAGTGTATAATCAAGGGACGTCCCAGCACCCACCCTCAGAAGAAATAACCTTATAGAAATCGAAGATCTTTACAGTCAGCATTTTCACTGCAAAATGCTCTCTATACACGAGTATTTTCCAGTAACTAATACATAATAATTTTAATATTATGCATATGGATATGTAGTCATTGGGATGAGAATATTTCTCAAATGTGTTGCAAACTTATTTTCCTTACTAAACAGAATATTCTGGATGTGAGTTCCTATTTTCTTGATGACTCAGGGCCATTGCTCTGGCTCAAATATAGCGCTGTCCTAAGGGCTGATCGTGGTACTAAGGACTCTACGGCCAACACTTACTGGCCGTAGGCTGCCAGACATTTCCAGTTAGTGTACCTGCTGTCCCCTTTCTTTCTGACACCTGTCACTTTCCCATGCGTCTGTTCTAACAGTCCCCTACTTTGCTGCGTCTAATTTGTTATCCACTGTAACCTTGGAAGAACTGGTGGTTGCTATGGGAAACCAGGCAACTGAGGTTATAAAATCAGTAACCTGAATACTCCTGACTCTGGCCTGAAGAGAGTTTCATTCTTTGTGTCCAGAATAGGGAAGACCACAGGCATTGGACAACTATTATTCTTGGACTTCAGAGGCCTGGTTAGGGAACTTAAGACATCGTACTTTTAAAACTATAGCAAAAGGAAGAGAACTCTATCCTAAAGGTTTGGCAATCTTTGTCATGTGTTAGGGAAAACAAATAAGGATCCTTTCCTGTATGAATTATTGGTGAAGCAGCAATGTATCACTTACATGGAGATTATTCTAGACTTGAGTACAAATTAGGTATCAGTAGTAAAATAGGACCACATTCTATCATTAGTAAACTAGAACCACGCTCTTATAAAAGGAACTAGTTAGCATCAGGCTGTGACCAGAAATTTCTCAAGGTAAACAACTCTCTTAAAGGCATTGGTGGCTCAGATGGTAAAGAATTCACCTACAATGCAGGAAACTCATGTTCGATTCCTGGGTTGGGAATATGCCCTAGAGAGGGCATGGCTACTCACTCTAGTATTCTTGGCTGGAGCATTCCATGGACAGAGGAGCCTGGAGGGCTATGATCAATAGATCACAAAAGTCAGACCAACACTTTCAGTTTAATTAGAAGAAAACAACTGATCATCTCAGTGGTTATTTGTTCCTGTTGTTAGACATCTCGAAATTTTTTTTTTTAATGTGGACCATTTTTAAAGTCTTTATTGAATTTGTTACAATATTACTTTTTTTAATGTTCTGGTTTTTTTGGCCGTGAGGCATGCAGGATCTTAGCTGCCTAACCAGGGATCAAACTTGCTGCCCCTGCATTAGAATGCAAAGTCTTAACCACTGGACTACCAGGGAATTCCCTAGAAATCTTAAGTGAAAGCTAAATACTGAATTTTTGAAAAGTTGTAGAGATTATATCAAAAGAACTTGGGGATGGGGGAAAAAATCTTGTTCTTTCTTTGATTTATTAAACTGTTTTATACTTATCTATAGGACTTTCCAGGTGACACCTGTGATAAACAAGCTGCCTGCCAATGCAGGAGACCTAAGAGGTAAGAAAAGGTTCTACTGCTGAGTCTGGAAGATTCCCTGGAGGAGGGCATGGCAACTCATTCCAGTGTTCTTGCCTGGAGAACCGCATGGAAAGAGGAGCCTGGCAGGCTATGGTCCATAGGGTCACACTGAGTTGGACACGACTGAAGCAACTTCTCACATAAGCATGCTTATCTATATGCTGCTTATAACCTTTTAATCTTAATGTAGGGATTTTTCATGAGTTAATTCTCAGATTCACAAAATAAAAACTCTGGAAGACTGGCAAAGCAAGTCCAAAAAGGTAAGACGCATTGTGGATCATTGGGTTATTTTTTCTCTTTCTCATTCTCATTCTTTCTACCTGTTTCTGCCTCTGCTTTCTATACTTGGGCAGAGAACAATGACAGGAACCCGATTTCAAGACCTATATGCTGGAGCAGAAAAAGACACAAAACTAGTTAATTAGGCACTTCCTGACCTTAAAGCACAAAATGTGGAGAAACTGACAGCAGCCTGACTCAAATTCCTGAGAATACTGTAAAGCTCCCCAAACTAAGGCATGACTGACCTTGAGAAGGGGGAGGAGCCTGCAGCTCTGGTGAGTATCACAGGGCACTTATCTAGTGGGAGTACCTGTACCCAGTATTTGATGAAAACAAGCGGCTGTAACAGAATCCCCACACTGGCTGCTGCCTTTTCCACTAGTGAAATGGAAAGCTGGGACTTCCCTGTGCTTCTCCTACAGGGGGCACAGGTTTGATCCCTGGTCAGGGGACTGAGATCCTGCATGCTTCGTGGCATGGCCAAACAATAAAAAAGATTTTTTTTTTTTTAAGTCTTAAGAAAAGAATATGTCTTAAAAAATAAAATAAATTGGAAAATTGATTCTGAGAAGCCCTTCATTACAAGGCTGTGTCACAGAGATGAGAGATTAGCACAGAGAATTATCATTCCTAGACATACTGGGCAATGTGAGTCCCAGATTTCTCCTAAGGATTTTCTCCCCCACTTAGCGTGGCCTGCGGGCTTAGTCACTCAGTCCAGTCCAGCTCTTTGCAACCCCATGGACTGCAACCTGCCAGGGTCATCTGTCCATGTGATTTCCCAGGCAATGATACTGGAGTGGGTTGCCAGTTTCTTCTCCAGGGGATCTTCCCAACTAACAGATCAAACCCAGGTCTCCTGCATTGCAGGCAGATTCTTTACCAGCTGAACCACAAGGTAAGCCCAAGAATACTGGAGTGGGTAGCCTTTCCCTTCTCCAGAAGGTCTTCCTGACCCAGGAATCTGAGCGGGGTCTCCTGCATTGCAGGTGGATTCTTTTCCGACTGAGCTATCTGCTGCTGCTGCTAAGTCGCATCAGTCGTGTCCGACTCTGTGCGACCCTATAGACAGAAGCCCACCCGGCTCCTCTGTCCCTGGGATTCTCCAGGCAAGAATATTGGAGTGGGCTGCCATTTCCTTCTCCACCAGTTCTATACTGAAGGAAGGTGAAGTCGCTCAGTCGTGTCCAACTCTTTGCGACCCCGTGGACTGTAATGTACTAGGCTTCTCTGTCTATGGGATTCTCCAGGCAAGAATACTGGAGTAGATTGCCATTTGGAAGCCTAAATCTTCAAAGCCTTCCCCCACCCTTTTGGCCTTGTGGGCGGAGACTGACAGCCTTGACCCCCTGGGGTGCTGGATATGTCTCTGTCCCCTCAGGGTTAGGTTGCATTCTCCTTTACCCTCTGCTCTGCAACCTGGAAAGAGGGCTTTTGTGGGCTTCATCAACTGGACTGTTTTCCTGTGGCCTGTTAATTTTGGCTAACTTTAGTGTTCTTGCCTGGAGAATCCCATGGACAGGGGAGCCTGGTGGGCTGCTGTCTATGGGGTCACACAGGGTCAGATAAGACTGAGGCAATTTAGTAGCAGCAGCAGCAGCAGAAGGGACTATCAAGAAACTAAAAGTGGGAGGAGAATGAAATCAGACTATTTTTTTCCTCTGTTCTCCTCATTTTGTTTTTATTATTATCATTGGAATATAATTGCTTTAGGATGCTGCGTTATTTTCTGCTCGTTTCTACTGTACAACAAAGTGAATCGGTTATCTGTAGACATATATCCTCTCCCTCTTGAGGCTTCCCCCCACCTCTCCCCCATCCTACCCCTCTAAGTCACCACAAAGCATAGAGCTGAGCCCCCTGTGCTATACGTCAGCTTCCCACTAGCTGTCTATTTTACCCATGGTAGCATAAGCGCTTCCCTGGTGGCTCTGTGGCAAAGAATCCCCTTGCAGTGGAGGAGACGCCAATTCGATCCCTGGATCAAGAAGACCCCCTGGAGAAGGAAGTGGCAACCCACTCCAGTGTTCTTGCCTGGGAAATCCCTTGGACAGAGGAACCTGGTGGGTACAGTCTATAGGGTGGCAAAGAATCAGACATGACTTAGCAACTGAACAACAACAAAGTATATTTATGTCAGTGCCTCTCTCTCAGTTTGTCCCACTCTCCTCTTTTCCCTTGTGTGCACGTCTGTTCTCTGTGTCTCTATCCTGCCCTGCAAATAGGTTCATCAGTATCATTTTTCTAGATTCCATAGATATGTGTTAGTATACTGCAACTTGGCTACTTCTTTTTGCAAGGAAGTCCTCTCTATTACAACCACCCCTTTGCCCAGAGGTCCACAACTGTTCACCCCCTTGTCTTTTCAGGCATTGTGATACCAGCTCCTAGCTATAGCAAGCCCTAGGAGATTAACCATCATCTTTGCTTTCCCATATTCCTCTCTCCACCTTTGTAAAAAGTCTCTTTATTAAAACTTTTTCATTACGAGTCATGTATTTCTGCTTGAGTATCTGGCAAAGGTGGAAAAATAAAAAGGCTGGTTCACGGGAAGAAGTAGATGGAGGCTGGGGACGTGTAATTCGTAGAACTTGCTCAGGTACAGAAAGTCCTACTTATCCTGCCATTGAGAAATATGATTTAGGACTATCCCTTGGCAAAAATAGAAACAAAAAATATGTCTCCACTAAAGCATAATATAGTGAAAAGGATATTTGAACTAAAGTCAGAAGATCCAAAGCCAAGTCAAAACTTGTCCTTTTTTATCACTGTATATATTTTGGAAAAGCACTTAAAATCCTTGAGCTATTTTTTCCTATAAAATTGTTTGGCCCGAGGATCAGAAGGGATAATAATGGGGGAGCACTTTATAAACTGTGAGGCACTGTACAAGTAGTATCTGTTATTGTTATTCCTTCTATTCTCCATTTCCCCGCCTTCCTTTTACAGCCCTTACTAAATTATATTCTGCAGAATGCTAGTTTTGATAGACATTTTAAAAGGGAGACTTAAATCCAAGTTTGTTTGAGAAATACTGAATATTATATTGTCTGGAGATTCATAGTACACCTTAGTATGCTAAAGATTCTGATAATTGTGGTATTAAAAGGAACTCATTGAATTTAGTTTAATTAAGTAATTCTCAGACTGATGTACCCAGAAGCCTGCAATTTATATGATCATTTGGTAGAGCTAGTGTATTTTGGAACAAGTCTGGTAAAGGTAAGGATTCTCTATTTCCCCTGGATGTCTAGTACCTTGCCACTCCAGACTGCCCTCCTTAGAAGCATTGTGATGTACATTAATTCCTCAAAGCTCAAGGGATTAACTATTCATCCAGTGGTTCAAAACCACTCTTCCCACCACCCCCGCACCCTGCCACAAAATCCATTTTAAAATTTATCCTAGGACGTCCCTGGTGGTCCAGTGGTTAAGAATCCACATTCCAAAGCTAGGGATGCAGGTTTGATCCCTGGTGAGGGAACTGAGAACCCACATGCCTCGGGGCAACTAAGCCAGCTCGCTCATTGCCAGGAAAGACCCCAAATGCTGCAATGAAATTCTGGTGTGCTGCAAATAAGACGTGATGCAGCCAAGAAAATACATATAATTCTTTTTTTTTTTTTTTTAATTTTCCCCTGGATGTTGTATTGACATGAACTTAATTGCTTTACCCAATTTTGGTGATCCTCCACCTTAAAACTTCAATAGGAATTCAAATGACCCTCAATTGGATATAATCACAATAACTAAATAAAAGACAATGTGGTGGATGGATAAGGAATGTTGCATATGTAAAATGGGCTGGAGTATAGGAGCAGATATAATTCCAGGGTACTATGCAGAGTGTAGACTGCAACACTTTTTTTCCAGCAAAGAAATACAAATGAGGGGATGTAATAGCAATAGAGATTTAACACTGAGCCCATTTTTATTTAAAGTCAAATTTCTGTAAACTCCAGAGTGCTTTATACTAACAGACCATGTATCTCTCATTACTGGACACATCTGAAGGAAATTCAACCCTTGAACTTTAAGTAGATTTCTTTACCTGACAATAACGATGAGACCCTGATGAGCATTCCAGCAGCTAAGGAATCGAATTTTGCGAGGGATCTTAGTTCCTTGACCAGGGATCAAACCCGAGTCCTCTGCAGTGGATGTGCAGACTCAACCAGTAGAATGCCAGGGAAGTCGCTAGGGGAGTAAAAATTCAAGACTATTTTCTCCAAAAGATTTTGGGTATAAAAAGAGAAGTAGAAACTGCTGGTGAAAGTCTGCCTTGAATCACTGAGATGCTCATTTGTTCAAAGTAAAGGTTTTAGTTCTGAATAATCTTTCACTCCATAGGTTTCTATTTCAGCTGTTGCCACTGTTCCCTCTCTTCTCAGAAGTCTCTTGGCATTGCAGTTAAAAAGACAACTAAGCTTTGAGGCTCACTTGGGGGTAAAAACAAGGAAATATTCAAGCTTGAAAGGTAAATGTCGACATCCTTCCATCTTTCTAGAAATGCTTCTTTATCCACATGGCTTGGGAAAAAAAAAAAAAAAAAACGCCTTGAAAGTCTTCAGTGATCCCTGGTGGAATTGGCTCTGTAATGGTCAGATAATGACCTGAGTTTCTGAGCCTCACAAAAATTTTTGCTGGAAACAAGATCATACTGGACTGGATTTATACTCTGCTGCTAAGTCACTTCAGTCATGTCCGACTCTGTGTGACCCCATAGATGGCAGCCCACCAGGCTCCCTGTCCCTGGGATTCTCCAGGTAAGAACACTGGAGTGGGTTGCCATTTCCTTTTCCAATGCATGAAAGTGAAAAGTGAAAGTGAAGTCACTTAGTTGTGTCTGACTCAGCGACCCCATGGACTGCAGTCTACCAGGCTCCTCCATCCATGGAATTTTCCAGGCAAGAGTACCGGAGTGGGGTGTCATTGCCTTCTCCGGATTTATACTCAGGTTCATGCTATTATATATGTATGTGTATACTTCCCAAGTGCCAATAAAACATTAAAACTGTTCGTGGGAATTTTCCAAATGAAGATTTTGGAGGGAATGTCTTGAAGATTGTGTTGTTACACTTCTTGATTGCTCTGTTCTCTGATTTTACTTTCCTTTCACTGAGAATCAGCATGCTGCTTCTGTCGCTTCAGTCGTGTCCGATTCTGTGCGACCCCATAGACGACAGCCCACCAGCCTCCCCTGTCCCTGGGATTCTCCAGGCAAGAACACTGGAGTGAGTTGCCATTTCCTTCTCCAATGTATAAAGTGAAAAGTGAAAATGAAGTAGCTCAGTCGTGTCCAACTCTTAGTGACCCCATGGACTGCAACCTTCCAGGCTACTCGGTCCATGGGATTTTCCAAGCAAGAGTACTGGGGTGGGGTGCCATTGCCTTCTCCAGAGAATCAGCATACGAATGTGAATTTTCCACATAAATGCACCCAAGGACCTGAAAAACTATTTTGACTCCATTCATTAACTGCTCTACTCTGACTGATTTTCTGATGTCTGATCATGTTTCATTACGATTCTCGGTTTTCCCAAGTTCACTATGCATGCTTATTTATGAAAATCACCTTTTAGAGAAAGTCTGGCCACATTCTTCAGCCTAGAGTCTGGAAAGTGGGTGCTGTGTTTAGAAAGTGGTAAGAGACAACCTATACCCAGAGCAAGAGGATGTATGGATTCCTAGAAACTGTGGGTCTTCTGCATTGTTGGGCTTGCGATTGGGGGAGGTGATAATAGAGAGACACTGATTTGCTATTCATTGTGGGAAGTGACAAGTTGTGTTTATCACTACATACTCAGGAAGGACTTTATGAAATCAAAAGAAAATAAAATGCTTACTTGCCTTAGAAATGTCAGTACACCTTTAAGTGAAAGCTTGGTCCCCAGCAGGTCTGCTGGGAAAGATTAGGTTAATTTTCTATGTATTTCAATCGGCAGAATAAGATCCTGAATACAAACATGGAGATTTGGGATGTGAGCATAATCTTAGACAGAGGATGAACAATCTCTGTCTTCAGTGGTGACTCACCTTTTCATGCCCAAATTCTTTATATCAGCAGCTAGCTATTCCTGTAACTTTCTGACTTTGGGGTGTGAGATATAGAGTTTAAACCCTTTCAAAAGCAATTTTGCTTCTCCTCATTTTCAAAGACTGCTTCATTAGAATACCCTGGCATTTTGATTACATCATTACACAGAAACAAGTTTTTGATAAAGACTTTCACTTAAAAGCAATCACTGTTCAAATCATAATTATTATAATTAAATTATTCTTATTAAGTAATTATAGTACTACTCATCTAACTGTGGCAATAGAAGAATTGACTGCATTCAATGAAAAAAAAAAATTAAAATGCTGCCAAGGCAAAAAATGGGTTAAATGGTCCAAATTGCTTCCCACTCTCCCTCTCCTGCTCTCTCTCTGTCCCCCTCTCTCCACACACATACATACCTTTCTCGTAGCATCTGTTTTCCTATTTGGAACCCAAATCTGCCCAAATAGAAGCCCCTAGCCTCCTATCACCAATACTCCACTAATGATAAAATTCTACCTATGTGGAGAGCTTTTCTCTGATTGTACCTGTACCGTCATTCCTGTGACTGTTAACCATGAGTTGGAGAGGACTTTTCCATCACTCACAATGCACTATCCTTGTAGAGGGAGCTCATTTGATCTATTCCCTGGCTTCTCTATGCCTCTTATTTACTCTGACTAGGGAGAAGAAATGGCTGAAACTGAGGGATGAATTTGGGAAGAACACTTAGGCATGCTTGGTTCAGCTCCTCTCTTCCTTCCTTTGAGGACCAGCTGCCTAAAGGAAACAGAAATTAAACTCTCCCCCTAGTGAGTCATTCTTTGCTTTGCAGAAGGGGAATGCTTTGCCTCATCTAGCGCTCTGAATGGGAACGGAGACTGTTTATTTCCAGAATTTAGTTGCCAGGCTCTTTTAGCTCTGACTCTAAGGCATATCCTCCCATTTAGACTTTATGATAGAGCTTCGAGACTAATGTTCTATGAACAGCCTCAGAAATGCCATAATATCCTTCTTTCTGGGACTCAGAGTGGCTGGGTGAGATTTTATGGACGCCAGTTCTCCATACCATTCATTACTAGCTGTAAGAAGCCTCGTCTGTTTATCCAGTTTCCATAAAAATATTATCATTTTCTATATGTGCCCTGAAGCAAAAAAAGCATGAAAGACAAACTTTTTGTCAGCAATAGAGGTGATATTTTTATTTTTCTTGTGCCTGACTTTTGTCTTAACTTGTTCAGACCAGAGCAAGAAGAAGGCTCCTCTTTATCAAGGTGCCTCAGAGCTATAGCATTGTACTTACGGAATAATCTTGGCTTGGTTTTTCCTCCTCCCTAAGACTGATCATGCATTTTTCTCCTTGTGAATCTAGTTTCTTTATGTGGATGTTCCTTTTGAGTGCTCTCTTGATGTTCAATGCTTTCCACCTAACCTTTTTCTCACCTTTCCAGCAACTGACATTTTCATTATATGATTACTCGCTTTATCACATGCCCAAAATTTAAAAAATAATAATAATTGATATTCCTCAACAAAAGTACATGGTAAAAAGCATGGGATGTGGAGTCAGATAAACTTGGTTTAAATTCTCAATCAGACATTTTATTTGACCTTGGACAAAATACATAAATCTTCAAAAATGTCAGTTTCTTTAACTGTTATGGTTGAGATATTAATTGTCCCTGCCTCTCTGTATTGTGAAGATTAAACAAGATTAAATATATGCATATAAAACCTAATATAGTGTTTGACATATAGCATGCATTTGACAAGTATCAACTATTATTATTACTAAGAACAGAGACATGCAAGAAGTGAGGAACTCAGAAATCCTAGGAAAGTCCTCTGATATCTACTACCTTATTCATAATAAGAGAAGCTTTATCTTCTACCATAAATGATCAGATGATTAGAAATCATACATAGCATTAAAATAAAAATATTATCATTTTCTTTGTGTACCTTGTTATGAAAAAAAATTGGGGAAAATGACAGGGAAAAATGCAAAATCAGGCCAAAAAGATTATAAAAATTCAGCAGTCTGAGGTCAGTAAGTTGTTGGTTCACAATCGGGCTCCCATATAACTTGATGCTTTTGAACTGTGGTGTTGGAGAAGACTCTCTTGGACAGCAAGGAGATCCAACCAGTCCATTCTAAAGGAGACCAGCCCTGGGTGTTCTTTGGAAGGAATGATGCTAAAGCTGAAACTCCAGTACTTTGGCCACCTCATGCAAAGAGTTGACTCATTGGAAAAGACTCTAATGCTGGGAGGGATTGGGGGCAGGAGGAGAAGGGGACGACAGAGGATGAGATGGCTGGATGGCATCACTGACTCGATGGACCTGAGTTTGAGTGAACTATTCACAATCGGGCTCCCATATAACTTGATGCTTTTGAACTGTGGTGTTGGAGAAGACTCTCTTGGACAGCAAGGAGATCCAACCAGTCCATTCTAAAGGAGACCAGCCCTGGGTGTTCTTTGGAAGGAATGATGCTAAAGCTGAAACTCCAGTACTTTGGCCACCTCATGCAAAGAGTTGACTCATTGGAAAAGACTCTAATGCTGGGAGGGATTGGGGGCAGGAGGAGAAGGGGACGACAGAGGATGAGATGGCTGGATGGCATCACTGACTCGATGGACCTGAGTTTGAGTGAACTCTAGGAGTTGGTGATGGACAGGGAGGCCTGGCGTGCTGCAATTCATGGGGTATCAAAGAATCAGACACGACTGACTGAGCGACTAAACTGAACTGAACTGATAACTAGTGGAGAAGGAGACCAAGGGAAGAGACAGGCACTCCAGACTGGTAGGTGGTAGGTCTAATAAGCAAAGGAATTTATATTCAGGGCTTGTCTTGGACAGACCCAAGATGAGTAGATCCCACACCCGCCTGCCAGAATCATACGCCCGTATAGAGGCTTTAACTGGGTTCAGTCACACATATGCTATCCAGATGGTCTCAGTAACACCTTACTCTCTCAAGTCTGTGTCCTTGGAACAGCTCCCACTGTGGGAACTGTAGGCAGAGGGTACATTTCAAGGACAGGGAAGGCATGAAGAGTTTCTGACTGTCCAGGTTCAGCTTTCTGGTGGAACCATACCCAAAGAAATCATGAAAGGAGTCGGAGGCCATCCAGGAGTTCCCAAACTGATGAGGGATTGGCAGAATGACTAGACAGCCCCTCTTCCTCAAGTAAGGGCTCTAAACACGCCCTAGTTGTGTCAACACTGCCTCTGGCCTAACCCAAGCTTCTTCCGGTCACCTCTTAAATGAGGCTACCACCATTAGGGGATGAGAGAAACTAAGAACCATGGTATAGATACTCCTTGAATGGACACTGATTGAGGTCACATTATTGAAAGAAAAGCTTCTATATGCACATTGCTTTAAACTGTTTGGAACAGTTTTGTATCTATAGATCTCATTTTGATCTCGGGGTATTTGGTGGAGTATTAAAATCTTCATATGAAAAATAAAGAAATCTAGATGAAAAGAAAGGGTGCTGAAACAAAATACCTTCCAAAGAGATGCCACAGCTGAAGCTCTGCAGCCTGGCCTCTTTCCCTTAGATACGCTATTGTCAGGCATATTGAATAGTGCTTTCTCGGTGACCCATGTGTATGTGTGTGTGTGCTCAGTTGTGTCTGACTCTTTACGACCCTATGGACTGTAGCCTGCCAGGCTCCTCTGCCCATGGGACTATCCTAGCAAGAATATTGGTGTGGATTGCCATTTCTTACTCCCAGAGATCTTCTGCACTCAGGGATCAAACCAGCATCTCTTCTACATTGGCAGGTAGATTCTTTACCATTGTGTGACCGGGGAAGCCTCATATATTGGCAGCACCATGCAGCTTGTCAGAAGCCCAGGTGGTGACCCATATTTTATTTTAATGTGAAATTTTTAAGTGATGGTATCGAGACAAATAATAACATTTCCACTTCTTGAATGTTCTATCTATAGACTAGCTTATTTAACCTTCACAAAAATTCTGCAATAAAGGCATTATTAACCTAGCTTTGGATATTAAAAAAAAAAACATAAAAATATGAATCCAGGCTTTTATATCCTCAAAATTTGTTATTTCTGTGTTTGCACATTATCTTCCAAAATGAGTCTTTAGAGCAGCTATTAAGAATGGAACAGCACCTGAGCAGCAAAGAGTATTGAATTTATCTATAAATATCCTTGGCTTGCCTTCAAGGAAATGGGGATTCAAAAGGAAGTATGATATGTGGAAAAGCCTGATAAAAGCTTTAAAATTTGGAAACTATTTCTGTTTTTCCAAGAGGAATATTCAACACATTTAGAGTCTCCAAGAGTTAGTAGACCTTGACTTTTAGTTGTTCCCAAGAATCTAACCAGAAATAGTTTCTAGTAAGTCAAGGAATATTTGCAAAGAATTTTCAAACTTCCCTGATAGCTGAGTTGGGAAAGAATCTGCCTGTAATGCGGGACACCAGGGTTCAATCCCTGGGTTGGGAAGATCCCTTGGAGAAGGGAAAGGCTACCCACTCCAGTATTCTGGCCTGGAGAATTCCATGGACTGTATAGACCATGGACCATGGGGTCGCAAAGAGTCAGACACGACTGAGCAACTTTCATGGACACACAAACTACTGCTCTTAAAACCCCCGTCTACCCCAGCCAGAACCTGTGAAGGAGTGTGCTGAAGGGAAGTTAATCAGATTCTGATCAACACACACACACACAATATAAAAGGCAATGAAGAGCAGATCCACGTGAAAATAAAGGACAAATTGCAGCTGCTTTATTCTCCCTTCAAGGACATACATGTTATGTAAAGAGTTTCTATATGTTAGACAAGGCAGAAATACAGACATTCTGTAGTTAAGAAAGAATCAGAGAATTCTTTCTGACATTATGTCTTAGGAGACTCCAATATTTGTCTTTTTTTTTTTTTAAAGATTTATTTATTTATTTATTTTTGGCTGCACTGGATCTTTGTTGCTTTGCATGAGCTTCCTCTAGTTGCAGCGTGAGGGAGGGGCTGCTCTCTAGCTGCTGGGCGCGGGCTTCTCATTGCAGTGGCCTCTTATGGAGCACAGGCTCAAGCGTGTGGACTTCAGTAGTTACGGTGCAGGGGCTTTGTCATCCCACAGCACGTGGAATCTTTCTGGACCAGGGATCCAACCCATGTGCCCTGCAGTGCAAGGTGGATTCTTAGCCACTAGACCAGCAGGGAAGTTCTCTATCTTTTATAATAGGACAAATGCCTTCAGAAAGTTAACATGTATCAAAGTTTCTTACTATGAACCCATTCTGGATAAAGACTAATAATATGGTTCAGGAAAGAAAGGGACATGGCAACTTCAAATCAATCTTAATATCCTTGCTACCTCAGGCAAATGAAAGACTTTGGGGCATTACTGATTATAGAGGTAAGGGAAATACATACTTAGAATGGGATTCGTTATACATTATTATTTTATTCTGCAAGGAGTCCGTCACCATGCCAAGTTGTGGGAGGGAGAAGAAAGAAAAATGACCAAGACCTTGCCCTAAGTAAACTGAACAAACTTGGTGGAGAGACAAGCCTTGTATCAATGAAGTTATCACTTATACTGCTGCTGATGGAGAGTGAACGTTCTCTTTCCCAGGAAATCACAACCTAAATTGGACAAATAATCTACTGTGTGAAGCAACCAGAAATAAACCCAAGTGGACTTGCAGGACTAGCAGGCTGGTATGACTCACATAATGAGTGCTTTGAGTCATGTTCAGACATCCTGAAGTGTTTAGCAGAACCTTGCTGGAGTAGGTGAAAGCTTAAAAGAGCGAAGTGGGAAGTGGATTACCGTTCTCTTCCTCCTCCCTCCTCTTTTGATCTTGCTTTATCTGATGGTCTGTGGGCTCTCTTGTCCTTTCTAAACCATTGACAGAGAATCCTAAACAATTGTAATAAGAAGTCGCTGATGTTCAAGCCTAAATCCCTTAGGTCTGACATCTTCCACTGCTCAACATTTGAGATAAGGGATGTCTGTGCCTGTCTTCCTGCCAGCTTTCTCTCACTACAGATTATTCCTTTTTCTTCTTTGAGCCTCTGTGCTTTACATCGCCTAAGGATAAGCCTGGCACTTTTTACCACGGATGATCCAATTAGCAGAGAAGGGAGCAGCCCAGCTTGCAACAACACACAGACTCTGGTATGAGCCCCACAGAGAAAAAGCAACACTTCAGACCCTCTTGGTGCATAGCTGCCTGTCTATTCTCTCTGTGATCTTAGAGCAAAGACTCAGGGAACTGTGTTAGCTGCCCAAGGTTACCATTCAAATCCGGAACAGATGGATGAGAAATCATGTATGTTTCTATTGGTGCAGGTTCACTAAATACCTCCCACAATCTGGACCTTTCTAACAGCCATTTACTATTTTTTTTTTTGACTGGACAATAGAAAAAGAGAATTTTACATGAAGCTGAAATTCCCCAGAGAGAGTGTATTTATACACTGAACCAAGAGGCACCAGTATGTGTAACCTCACATTTTTTATCCTGAAACTTAGGAAATTCTTCTTACTGTTTATAAACCTCCTGTAGGTTGAAGATGAGGAAACTGTGGGCCTCTTTGGAGTAGATCAGAATTCAAAATGATCTTAGTTTGTTCAGTTTTTTTAAGAATTGCTCAGGCAACAGTATTTGTTCAGACCTGGAGAAGATGCAAAGAATCTCTTTCTGGTTCTCCAGGGCTACCTGTTGAGGTGAGATGCTTACCATTTACACATTCTCAGTTTGTAGTTTGTAGACATCAGTTGGTCTAGGGGCAGTATAATGCCCAGATAGCCACCAGATATTTAGGGAGTTTTGTTTGCTTTTGTTTTTTAATGACTGGGGTGTTTTAATCTAGTATGGGAGATTCCCTTGTGGCTCAGCTGGTAAAAAGCTGCCTCAATGGGAGATTTTGGTGATAACAGAGATCACTTTAGAGATCAGAGATGCTAAATACCTTTAAGGCTCAAACAATTGCCTAATTCAAAATGTCAGAAGCAACCTTCCCACTCATAATTGAGAGAGCACAGTGTTGACTTTTTACATCAGCCCCAAGATCTTTGCCTTAACCTATCCCCAAGGCCCATTATTTGAAACAACAAAGGAGAACTTCTGTGTTGGAGGCTGTATCAGCCACCTTAGGCTAACATAGGATGCGATAACAACCCAGGAATCTCAATGGCTTATAACAAGGTTTTTTCCTCATGTCCCATGTCCATTTTGGGGTCTCTTAGGGCTCTCATCCATATACGCTTATATCTTGGATCCAGGCTAAAGGATAAAGCTGGGATTCAGAAGAGGATGTACTGAAATCATGAAATGACACTAAAACCCCTTGAAAGCAGAGCATATTATTTCCACATGTATTTCATTGGTTAAAGTAAATCACATGACCAAGCTTGATATCAGCAATGCACAAATGTATAAATCCTCTTTCAGAGATACAGAGCATATTATTTCCACACGTATTTCATTGGTTAAAGTAAATCACATGACCAAGCTCAATATCAGCAATGCACAAATGTATAAATCCTTTTTCAGAGATGCAACAAATATTTTAGATGAAAATACAATTTACTTTAAAGTAAGTGAAGTGGAAGGAGCGGTTTTTATTATATACTGAATATAATACAGCCTCTTAAAAAGGGCTCTAGAAAGAAAATCCACTTCTGATCACAAAACCAGAACAAATTAATTCTCTGACTCCCTTGAATTTGAGCTTCAGAAGAAGAAAATGGAAACCTTATCAGAAGAATAAAAAAATCAGATCAAATATATCTATGCCAAAATTATATGTTATAAAGACATAATTTACATATAACATTGTGTAAAATTAAGGTGTGTACTGTGATGATTTGATATATTTGTATGTGGCAATCTGACTACCATGTTAGCTGAAGCTAACACCTCTATTGTGTCGCATAATTATCATTTCTTCTTTTGTGATTAGGATATTTAAGATCTGGTCTCTTAGCAAGTTTATATTTACAATATAGTTGCTGTTGTTGTTCAGACACTATGTCCAGCTCTTTTTTTACCCCATTAACTGCAGCACGCCAGCCTTCTCTGTCCATCACTATCTCTCTGAGTTTGCTCAAACTCATGTCCATTGAGTCAATGATGCCATCCATCCATCTTATCCAGTCGTCCCCTTCACCTCTTGCCCTCAATTTATCCCAGCATCAGGGTCTTTTCAAGTGGGTCAACTCTTTGCATCAGGTGGCCAAAATATTGGAGCTTCATCTTCAATATTAGTCCTTCCAGTGAATATTCAGGGTAGATTTCCTTTAGGATTGACTGGTTCGATCTCCTTGCTGTCCAAGGGACTCTCAGTAGTCTTCTCCAGCACTACAATTCAAAAGAGTCAGTTCTTCAGTGCTCAGCCTTCTTTATGGTCCAACCCTCACACCAGTACCTGACTACTGGAAAAACCATAGGTTTGACTATATGGATCTCTGTTAGCAACGTGATGTCTCTGCTTTTTAATCCACTGTCTAGGTTTGTCATAGCTATTCTTCCAAGGAGCAAGCAGCTTTTAATTTCATGGTTGCAGCCACCACCCACATTGATTTTGGAGCCCAAGAAAATGAAATCTGACATGGTTTCCACATTTTACAATATAGCATTTTTGTCTATAATTGTGACGCTGTGGATTTGAGCTCCAGAATTTATTAGCTGGCTGAAAGTTTGGACCCTTAACATCTTCCCAATTCTCCCAATGCCTGCTGCTGCTGCTGCTAAGTCGCTTCAGTTGTGTCCGACTCTGTGCAATCCCATAGATGGCAGCCCACCAGGCTTCTCTGTCCCTGGGATTCTCTAGGCAGGAACACTGGAGTGGGTTGCCATTTCCTTCTCCTCTCCCAATGCCTATCCCCTAGTAACTACCATTGTCCTGTCTGTTTTTATGGTTTTCATTTTTTAGATTCCACTGTAAGTGGCATTAATATAGTATTTGTCTTTCTTGTCTGGCTTATCTCAGCAAGCATAATACCCTCTAGGTACATATTACAAACACTGAGATTTCTTTCTTTCTCAAGGATAATTTTCTATTGTATAGCTGCATCACATTATCCTTTCATCTGCTGATGGATATTCAGATTGCTTCCCTGTCTGGGCTATCGTGAACAATGCTACAAGAAACATGAGGGTTGCAGGTATTTTTTGATATCCTGTTTTTATTTCTCTGAATATGTACCCAGAAGTGAAGTTGTTGGACTATATGATAGTTTCACTTTTAGCTCTTTTGAGGAAACTCATATTGTTTTCCATATTGGTTAAACCAGTTTATACTCCCACCAGCAATGTACACTGTACATTTTTCCCAGCATGTACACATCCTTGCCAATACTTACTTTTTGTCTTCTTATGGATAGCCATCCTAACAAGTGTTAAGTGATTTATCATTGTGGTTTTGATTTGCGTTTCCCTGATTAGTGATGCTGAGCCTCTTTCGTGTATCTGTTGTCCATTTCTATGTCTTCTTTGGAAAAAAAAGAATGTCTGTTTAGCTCTGCCTGTTTTTTAATCAGATAGCTTGGGTATTTGTTGTTGACGTTGTGTGAGTTTATACATTTTGGATATGAGCTCCTTATCTGATAATGGGTTTACAAATGTCTTCTTCCATTCCATAAGTTGCCTGTTCATTTGCTGAGTGTTTCCTTTGCTGTTCATAAGCTTTTTGGTTTGAGGTAACAGCAGTTTTTAGTTTGATGTAGTAGTTTAGTTTGATGAACAGACTGGTCATCTCCAACATCTTCTATTCTCTCCTCCTATTTTCACTGCCAGATCAGATCTGCCTCCTAATTCTATCAGTGGTACTACCATTAGCCCAGTCATGCAAGCTTGCATTGTCTTTGTGTTAAATAAATAAAATTCTATTTGTATTTTTTATTATTTTTCTTAACCCTCTTTGCCTTAATTCAACTACACTCAAATACTCACCACTTCCTGTTAATAATTTGTGTATATTTTCTCTTTTTATCTGTCCCTAGGCATAGGAATCAAAACTACATGTTTTCCAAATGAGAAAATATCTTACACACAAGAAATAGAATGGTTAAATCACCTTTATAGAAATACTTAAAGGCTATGAATATGAAACTTTTTATGTTATTAGCATAATGTTTGTTATTAAAATTTTTAATAGAATCATTTTAAAGTACCGACAATATGGTACATGAGCAATGACATTATAGCCGCTAGATTAATTCTGCAGTCATTATATAGAACGTTGGCAATACTAAATAGACACACTCAGCTGGCACATTTAATGATATCACTAACTTTTTGTACACAACAGATTTTGATTAATGGTGATAAGAAGCTTTAAATAGTGGCTTTTTTTTTTAAGAACTTAGTAGATTTGATTGTAAATGAGTAAATCTCAACAACCTTTCAACTACCAAAAATGATTAGGAGTGGATAGAAATTATTTTGACAAGCTTGTGTTTAAAATGTTAGACCTTGTAAATTCACACTTATAAAAATCTTATTAATATGTGTAATTTATGCTAGTTCTCACTTTGGTTCAAAAAACTACCCAAACTTTCCTCATACTCTTTATATCCTTTATTTGTCTAAATGGAATATGATTTCTCATGGACAATATGATATATGATTTGAGGATTTTTCATTCTAAAATTTTGAGATAGGAAATTTGAAATTCTGATTCTATGACATTCTTACAAGAAATGAAGAACTTCAACATAAAAATCTCCATCATTGATGCATTGCTTTTAAAGAATGAAATAAATAAAGGTTAAATAAACTCTTAAATTCTTAATGCTATGAATACTAGAGTAGTGACATGTCAATAAAATTTAAATTCAAAATACAAGTTCAGTTCAGTATCAGTATCAGGTCGGTCACTCAGTCATGTCCAACTCTTTGCAACCCCATGGACTGCAGCATGCCAGGCCTCCTTGTTCATCACAAACTCCTGGAGTTTATTCAAACTCACGTCCATCACGTCAATGATGCCATCCAACCATCTCATCCTCTTTCGTCCCCTTCTCCTCCTGCCTACAATCTTTCCCAGCATCAGGGTCTTTCCAATGAGTCCATTCTTCACATCAGGTTGCCAAAATGTTGGAGTTTCAGCTTCAACATCAGTCCTTCCAATGAATATTCAGGATTGATTTCCTTTAGGATGGACTGGTTGGATCTCCTTGCAGTCCAAGGGACTCTCAAGAGTCTTCTCCAACACCACAGTTCAAAAACATCAGTTCTTCGGCACTCAGCTTTCTTTATAGTTCAACTCTCACATCTATACATGACCACTTGTAAAACCATAGCCTAGACTAGACAGACCTTTGTTGGCAAAATAACGTCTCTGCTTTTTAATATACTGTCTAGGTTGGTCATAACTTTTCCTCCAAGGAGTAAGCGTCTTTTAATTCCATGGCTACAGTGATTTTGGTGCCCAAAAAATAAAGTCTGACACTGTCTCCCCATCTATTTTCCGTGAAGTGATGGGACTAGATGTCATGATCTTCGTTTTCTGAATGTTGAGCTTTCAGCCAACTTTTTCACTCTCCTCTTTCACTTTCATCAAGAGTCTCTTTAGTTCTTCTTCACTTTCTGCCATAAGGGTGGTGTCATCTGCATATCTGAGATTATTGATATTTCTCCCAGCAATCTTGATATTAGCTAGTAATGATTATTGTGTTGTAGAAATGGTAAACAGATTGGTAATTTCCAAGGGCTCAAAGGAGAGAGAGGGTAAGTAACTGAACCACAGGGCATTTTTTAGGGCGATGAAGCCATGCTGTATAATATTGTAATGAGGGATGCATAACAATGTGCATTTGTCATTACCCATAGACCTTGGTAGCACAAGGAGTGACATTTAATGTACACAAAATTTTAAATATCATTTAAGTGTTCGGGGGGCCTCAGGATGGACTACTGCATGTGACAAATGATCTAAGTTGTGGGTGGTGGGGGAAAGACGCTGAACTGAGTAATTTCGGAAATGAGTGGAGTCTTTAATACTTAAGAACAAAGGAACTGTACATAAGCACTGTATTCTAATTAGATAAAGTTACTTCTTTCTGCCGTATGGTTAACAATCTGAAACCACTGTACACGTATCCTGAAACTAAACAATTAAGTTAAAAGATGATGACAGTTGAGATCCAAATTTCATAATATTGGAGATGCTACAAAGAAGCAAAGGAAGAAACTAGAATGATCCATGTGATAATGAGTAGTGTAATATGGTTATTAAGAGTAATAACTGGGATCCTAGAAGAGAAAAAAGACATTGTGTCAAAACCAAGAAAATCTAGATAAGGTATAGACTCTGCTTAACAATACTGCATCAATATCTGTTCATTAGTTGTGACAACTGTACTATATTAATGTAAGATGTTAATAAGAGGGGAAATTGGGTGTAGCCTCCATAAAAGCTCTCTGTATTTTCTAATCAATTTTTCTCTAAAGCTAAACCACTCTAAAATCAAAGTTTACTTTCAAACCCATGAAAGACAATCTATAAATCCAGTAAACAATATACTTCATGCCCCTCAAAATTAGAGATAATTAAGCAAAATGAATGAGACTTTGAAATAAATTGCTTAAAATCCTCAAAGTGACATAATATGAAATAGTATCGCCCTAAAAAAAAGGTGGGGGCGGGGGGGATTTTTAAAACTTATCCAGGCAAATGTGAAAAACAGCCAAGACAGGTCATTTAGAAAGACATGGTCTTAGTCAATTAGTTTGACTCAAGAAATTTTTCAGACATTCTCAGGTCTTCCTTGATTTGGTTGCTATGCTTACCATCATCTAGATTAAAATTTATGGGCAGTGTTAAGGAATTTAAGCAGATGAGTGCTATGTGTTGTGACTTATTCAGGATTGAGTTGAATTTGGGGAAGCTAGAGGGTGAGGAGGGCTTCCCCGGTGGCTCAGGGGTAAAGAATCAACCTGCAATCCAGGAAATGCAGGCTTGAGCCCTGGGTCAGGAGGATCCCCTGGAGAAGGAAATGGCAACCCACTTTAGTCTATTCTTCCCTGGGAAATCCCATGGACAGAAGAACCTGTCAGGCTATAGTCCATGGGGTTGCAAAAGAGTCAGAGTCGACTTAGCACTAAAATGGAACACCAAAGGGTGGGGAATTAGATAACGGTTTTCTTAGTACTTCAAGTATAAACATATTATATATAACAAAAGATGAGATAATAAGAAGATTAAGAGAAGAGTATGAATTTTAAACATATTGAAGAGGTGGAGTCAATTGGTCTTGGTGATTGGTTTATGTTCAGGTATATTGAGAAAGAAGTGAGATGTATGTATGAATGTTAACAATAAACCTGTTAAGTGAAACATGATAAGTGGATTCATTGATTGATTGCAGAGAGAGTTATTATGCACCTATTATATACCATGTGTAAAGTGGATCTTTGAGGAAAAGCACCAAATAAGACAAATGCAGTTCCTGCTCTTGTGGAGCTCACAGTCAATTTGAGAAAAAACATACGTTAACATATAATTATGTAAACCTGACTTAATATGAAAATGCTATGAAAAAGTGCTTTTAGAGGATTAATAAAGTAATGATATCCACTGTGAGGGTTAGGGGAGCTGTGCTGAGCAATGTAAGAGGTAGGAAAAGAATCTGAGGACTAAAAGTTAATGATTCTCCTTCGGAGGATTTAAAGTACATCCTTTGGTGTAAATATCCTCTAGATAAACAAAAGATGCCCACCTTTTCTTCAGCATTCTTCAGTCAGGTGGCGCTGTTCAGTTGCTAAGTCATATCCAACACTTTGCAATCCTATGGACAGTGGTATGCCAGACTTCTCTGCCTTTTACTAACTCTGTTTTATAAACATTCATTTCAGCTTGTGGACAGATATAGAAGTGTTTTCTTTTTCCCTCACCTTGCAACTAAAATCTTTATCACAGTATCACCCAAGGGCCATGTGGATCATGACATTTTAGTGCCAATTGTACACCAAAACAAAAAAAGAAAGCATAGAAGAGTAGAACAAGCATTAGGGCGGGTAAACATTTGGTTGGGGGGCCATGTTAGCCAAGCACCACGATTGGTGTTTTGTTTGTTTCAGTTTGTTTTTTTTTTTAGAAAAGCAATGCTTATTGTTTCTGGGTGAATGAGACAAGAGTCTCCAGGAGGCAGGTGCAATGACCTCAAGAACGCTAGGATCCCTTCCAGCACCTGAAAACATAGATACCTACTTCCTCTGAACCCTGTCTTACAAACAATGCCTTATCTCTTCCACACTAAATGATTTTCACTCTTTTTAGCTCATATTCCAATCCAGAGTCCTGGTTTAAAAGATACATTTCTAGAGACTATATTATTAGAAACTGATAAAACAGGAAGTAGAAAAAATACTGAGTATGGAGGGGATTTTTATCTGTAATTCTAACTCTTTCTTAGCCATTAGAACTAGTCCTAAAATTGAGGATTACATGAAGTAGTACATGCGAAGTGGTTAGCAGAATAAGGAACCAAACGTTAACTACGATTATAACTATTATTTTCCATCATGATCTTAGAACGTAACATTAAATGTGAATTCCATATTTCCCCTAATCATGTTTTTTTTTTCCTTTTTTTCTTCTCTGTGGTATCCATGCTCCTGTCTTACTTCCAGTAAATTTAAATCTTACCTCACTTTCAAATGTCTTTTTTGGGGAATCACTTTGTACAGATTTTTTTCTTTTTAACCTGGATTGCCTCATTTTAGGAAAACGCATGATGAGAGAAAAATAAAATCCTTCTATGCGTGTGTGTGTGTTCAATCATGTCAGACTCTGCAACCCCATGGATTGTAGCCAGCCAGGCTCCTCTGTCCATGGGATTTCCCAGGCAAGAATATTGGAGTGGGTTCCCATTTCCTCCTCCAGGGGATCTTCCCATGTCTCCTGTGGCTCCTGCATTGGCGGGAGGATTTTTTATTGCTGAGCCACCTGGGAAGCCCCAAAACATTTCTGCGTCTGCCCATAAGCTGGAATGAATATCTGTAAAACAGATTAACTTTAGAGGGAAATTTTCATTAGAGGCAAGATGAGCTCTTTTTTTTTTTTTTGTAAATTAATTTATTTATTTTAATTGGAGGCTAATTACTTTACAATACTGTAGTGGTTTTTGCCATACATTCACATGATCAGCCATGGGTGTAATGTGTCCCCCATCCTGAACCCTCCTCCCAACTCCCTCCCCGTCTCATCCCTCAGGGTTCTCCCAGTGCACTGGCCCTGAGCGCCCTGTCTCAGGCATCGAACCTGGACTGGCGATGGTTCACACATGGTAATATACGTGTTGCAGTCTGTTTCGTGCAGCAGATCCAGATGAGGCCTGGAGAGCCTTGTCACACAGGTCAACTCCAAGGTCATAAGTCCCCGGGGAAGACTGAGTTTTGCATAGAACCCATAAGGAGACTACCTGGTTGAATCTAACTTCTTTTATTGCCTGTGGTCCTAGGGGGATGATGAGCAGTGCCCTTCTGTCACCAGAAGATCCTGCGGGAAGCTGCAAGGCTGAAGCATTTTTGGTGAGTAAGGAATATCTCATCATCCCTGGAACAGCTGTCACACACAAGGTAACTGGGGTGAGCCAGCACGGCAGACGCAAGGAGCAGCATCTGGGCGCTTCGCCCTCTGATGTCCTGGCTGCATCAGTGGGAGATCATGGGGTTCTCAGGAGCATGTTAAGCTCAAGAGCATTTGATTCTAGTAATTACCTGGGAACCGTCTGACTAATCTGCACACCTCACCTACAGTGTTGAAGACATTATTTCCAGGGAGTGATAAATGGCAACTACTTAATTGTTTGGAGAAAAGGTGGTGCAGTTTCAATTTGGCCTGGTTCCCAGTCTGGATAACCATGAGTGCCTTCCAAAGCAGCATCAATAATAACACTCTGTAGACAGCTCGATCCCATTCCGTTGATATTTCCTCGAGGCAGTATTTCTTGTCTGTTCTCAGGGGAGGGCTAGTATAGTATTCCTAATCTATTTTTCCCATTAGGGAAAATTAGAACTATGAAAGCAGTGGCAAATGTCCAAAGTCATATGATGACTATCAATGCGAGAGGCAAAAATGAAACCCAGGTGACCAGTGCCTTAGTAAACTAGACTGCATGAGAATATATGGCTTCAGATATTGTATTTGAAGAGCTTTGTTTTCCCCTGAAATGGGAGTGAGGAAAGATGCTGGATATTTACAAACACCTACCAGCATCCCTCGTGGAGGCTGACTGAATCAATGTTCATTTCCTTCTTCCACCTTCCCCTCCTCTTCCTTCCCTTTCTCCTTCACGTTTAAATCTCTGAAAATACTATTTCAATCTCAGCTAATCCTTCCAATGAGTCTATCTCTCCCAGAATTAAACAAAATCTTCCCCTTCCTTCCTTTTCCCCTCCCTCCCATTTCCTCTCTCTCCTAATTCCATCCCCCACATGTATTCAAAGTGACAGAGATTTATCTGGAAAAAGCCAACTAATCAAAGTCAACAGATGGTGACTCGGAACAGCAGATCCTAGACAAAGAAAAGACGAGACTGTCTCTTTTTTCCTCTGGCCTTTGGAAACTTGAGAAAAGGGGGAAAGTGCTCCTGTGGGTTGGCGTTTGATTTTCACAACTTCATGTTTCTTTGCTTCTTGGCCAGCCCCACCACCTGCCAGTGCCTGCCCTGCCAAAGTTAAGGTCAGCCTGACAGGAAGTGCGGAAAGGATGTCGACAGAAAAGTTCCATGGTAGAGCACGCTGTGCTCACAGCCAGAGTTCCCTCACACACCTGTCCAATTAAGAATCCGGGCCCATCCTGAATAAATTAGATCGGAGCTTTTACTCGGAAGTGAAAGAAGATGCTGTGAGCTCCCGCTGGAGCCAGACTCCTCCTGGGACGGTGGCAGGTGCTGCTGGCCCAGCATCCGAGCAGAGCGGCGCTCAGCTGCTCCACCCAGGTGTGCAGCAAGCTCCGAGGCTGCCTCAGTGCCCGCCACCTGGTGATGGCCAAGAGAGGGCCAGGTGCTGGGTCTCGGACGGGTCTGTGCGCTTGGAGCTCTTCTTTGGTGGTCAGTTACCAGTACTCGTCTTCCTGAGGTTTGCCAGGGATTTCTGCTAAATGGTAGGGAATCCTACGCACTAGCCAACTGGTTCAAGTTTGAAGCTGTCATCGTTATTACTTGCCTTCAAGGGTGGACACTTCAGTAAATTCCAGGGATTTTAGGAATGCCAAGATACAGAAATTCTTGTAATGTGACTAATGTTTTTCCCTTTGCAGTGTGTGCTCACCTTTATGATCACACCCTGTATTAGTGACAATACCCTTCCTTCTTTCTGTCTTTGCCCCCCCCAACACACACACACAAATCTACTACTCAGGGAGGCTAGCACAATTATGCACAGTTGGAGCTGTTTTTATAGTATAGTTTTGAGTGAGGGAGGACCCAGTTTAAATCCAAGTTGTGTTTATGACCGAGATCCTGACTGAGGAAAAATTCAACAGAAACACATGTCAGGTACATAACTTTGGTCCAATGACAATGCTACAGACATTGAGAAGAGCAAGCGATTCCTAAAAAATTGTAATTTGTTCACTGATTTAACTTCTATAAACTTAGAAAAAAGAACCAGCTACAAGTAAGAAACTGCAAAAACTAGTTAACTTAACTCTATGTGAGAATTGAGTAGGCAGGCTAGTATAGCTTTGTCACCTATTTAATAAAGTGAAGCCTAGATGAGAGGGACCCATTTCATGTCAAAGGACCTCGGCTTGCAGGTATCTAAAACTGCCTCTCCTGAGCGTCTTCCACAACCCACGTTACTGATTATTAGTGATCACAGGTCTGCAGGCTGAAAGAGCATGTGTACGTCTGTGTGTGTGTGTGTGTATGTGTGTGTGTGTGAGAGAGTTTTGGAAGTAGGTGGATGAGCAGCTCTGAGGCCATGAGGCAAGTGCTTCCCTGCTGTGAACCTTCATAGGGACACAGCAGTGAGGATACTGAGACACTCTAGGAAGTCATAGCAACAGCAGAGTCCCCATCACGGAGGACAGTGGAAAGTGATGTGGCAGGTACCACGCAGAACTTGTGAAATCAACAGGAAACTCCCAGACATGGCTAATGGTGTTGCTTCAATGTCAGGTGGGGTTCAAGTCCTACAAACACAGTCTACTCCCTCTTATTTTATTCCCAAATAGGTATGCCCTAAAGAAGGAGTATTCGCCAGGAATGCTGAAGTGTGAGGGCTAAAAATTGTCTGCGAAAATTCAAGAGAAATGCAGTGGACTATTGAAGGTCACATAACCTCTAGAGATAATGCTGTGAGTAAAAACACAGTAATTGTGTCTCTTAGTGAATTAATTTCCTTGTTGGATTTGTGCCAGATTCTTTTCAACCCTTTAAAGAATCATCACTGGTGAGTGGCAAGATAGTTCAGTATTTGTATGCATGATTTCTGAAGGCTGACCATCTGGGTTTGAATTCTGGTTTCACTTGTTACTAGCTGCGCGACTTTGCACAGATTGCTTACCCTCTCTGTGCCTCGGTTTCCCTGAGTCTAGTAATAAAACTACATCATAGAGTTTTAGAATAAAACAAATTCTTATGAGTAGATCTCTCTTATGCAAAAATTTATATACAGTTCAGTTCAGTAGCTTAGTCATGTCTTACCCTCATGACCTCATGGACTACAACACACCAGTCTTCCCTGTCCATCAGCAAATCCTGCGGTTTACTCAAACTTATACCCATCAAGTCGGTGATGCCATCCAACCATCTTATCCTCTGTCATCCCCTTCTCCTCCTGCCTTCAATCTTTCCCATCATCACGGTCTTTTCCAGTGAGTCAGTTCTTCGCATCAGGTTGCCAAAATTATTGGAGTTTCAGCTTCAGTATTAGTCTGTCCCAGGAAAATTCAGGACTGATTTCCTTTAGAGTTGACTGGTTGGATCTCCTTGTAGTCCAAGGGACTGTCAAGAATCTTCTCCAATACCACAGTTCAAAAGCATCAATTCTTTGGCACTCAGCTTTCTTTATAGTCCAACTCTCACATCCATACATGACTACTGGAAAAACCATAGCTTTGACTATACAAACCTTTGTCAGCAAAGTAAGTTTTCCACTCTTTAATAGGCTGTCTAGGTTGGTCATAGCTTTTCTTCCAAGGAGCATGCATCTTTTAATTTCTTGGCTGCAGTCACCATATGCAGTGATAAAATTATATTAGTAATATTTTTATACAAAGGATGAATTTTTTGTCTCAAAATCTTTCTAGAAGCAGTTATAGAGCTCTAACATTTCTAACTAATTGGATAAAAAAAATGGGGGCAGAGAGTTTGAGTGACTTGGAAGAAAATAGCTACAAACACCTACCATACATGTACATTTAAAGGTGAGCAGCAGCAGCAGCCGGCTAAGAGTTAAGAATAACACCAAAGGAAGTCCAAAATAAACCAAAACTGTACGTGATCCATTGATGGCTTTCAGTAATAATGTGCTAGAAGAATGGAATAGACCTTTAAGAAATCAGCAAGAGTGCTATCGTTGTCAAATATATTTACAAAAATATTTTATGGAAGAGGTAGGAAGTTCAAATTGTTGAGCTGTTGAGTCCCCAAGCAGAATTTTAGAAAGTGGTTATTTTTTTTTATTAACTGCAACCCTTCCTATCATTCCCATTATTTAAATCAACTCAGGAGTAGCAACCACTGCTTCTTATCGCAGAGTGCCTTGCAAAATTAGTCATGTGGCAGGGCAATGTCAAGCAGATTCAATTCTCCCTTAGAAGTTTTCATTTACTTATTCATTTACAAGACTTTTATTGAACCTCTACTGTTTATGGACACACTGAACAAGGAGCTGGGGACATAAGGTCACTACGAACAGTGAGTACCCAACGTTGAGGAAGAAAAGGGATGCCACCAGGAAACCAGAGCACAGCTGGACAAATGCTCTAACGGGCAAGCACAGGACATAGCAGCCATGCCTGGTGTGTGTGTGAGTGGGTGCCCAGGGGAGGGAGACTGTTTCAAGGTAAGAAGGAGCAAAGGGAACATGAGGTGTGTTCTGGGTTCTTATGGATGAATGGGTGTCAGTCAGGCATAGGGGGGTGGAAGAAGACTGTCCACACAAGGGAAGCTCTGTGGATTCAGGGATGCAAAATTGAGTGTGGATCCTTTGAGAAACTCCGTGCAGCTCAGTGTGACTGGACCCTGAGTAAGAAGGAGGTGGTGAGAGGTGAGACTGCAAAGGAGGTAGGTACAGGGAAGAATAAGATCACGGGGAACCTCGTATGCCAGTCCAAGTGGTTGCACCTCACTCTTTGGAATTTAATGCAAGAAAGTAGGAAATTCTGGAAATGGTTGTGGCCAAAGCAGAAGTTTCGGGTGTTTTATTGAAACCAGCTATTGACCCCAGTGCTGTGGAACATGCAGCTGAGTATGGTGGAGCCAGACTTCCTGGGTTAAAGCTGGTTTAATACAGTTGTACAATAAAGCTATACAATACAGCTGATACAAAAAAGCTGCCTGTATTTAGTATCTCTATGACCTCAGCCACATTGCCTAAGCATTTTGCAACTCAGTTTCCTCATCTATAAATAGCACTTTTGCTTAGAACATTGGTCCCCAACCTTTTTGGCACCAGGGACCTGATCTGTGGGAGACAATTTTCCCACAGACTGAGGGGCAGCAGGGGGATGGCTTCAGGATGATTCAAGCGCATTATAATTCTTGTGCACCTTATTTCTATTATTATTATATCAGCTCTACCTCAGATCATCAGGCATTAGATTCTGGAGGTTGAGGACCCTTGGTTTAGAAGATTCAGTGAGTCTGCACAGATCTCAGAACAGAGCAAGGCAGATAGTAAATAGTTGATAAATGTGCAGTTATTATTAATGCAGCATTGCTCTGGTTATAGCTGCAGAGCTCCTTTTGTGTAAACTGGGAACTTAAGCAAAAGCTGTGGGGAGCGAAAATCAACTCTGTCCTGCAAAATGAGGAAGGAACATCACTAGCAGAAGGATCATCATCCAGAACAAATAAGCAACCATTGAACACTTGTGATTTCAGACAAATGAGTCAGTTTGATGGAGGAATTTTGACTGTGTCCACTTGCTACATGGCTATTGACTGAAATAAAATCAACTATTTTAAGTTTCCTTAGATATCTGTATTTAAAGCTTTGAAAAAGTGTGTAATATAGATTTCTGATACAAACATTTTAAATCATGAAAGATAATATAGAGGCTGAAGAGGGATGTATGTATACATAGAGCTGATTCACGTTGTGTTCGGCAGAAACTAACATAAGCTGAAAAGCAATGATATGCCAATTTAATTAAAAAAAAAAAACCCTCCCTCTTTTCCCTGCCTGGCCTCCTGGAGGCATCCTTTCTTCCTTTGAGATAACTAGACTTTTTTGTTTGTTTTCTTTTGTATTGTTTTGTTTTTCCATCTGGGTCCTCCTCTGTCTAGAAAGGATGTATCATTTCACACAGGGAAACCTAACACATATGAACACAAACACAGATTGATATGAGATAAAGATGTGTTTTATATAAATAATATACACTGAAATGTAACTGTTAAAAAAAATGAGCTTTGAACAGGGGCTCCCTTTTTTCAGCACTCGCCTTTCTGGAGCAAGAGTCCTGATGCTAGGAGAGGGGAAAACAGATGCTTAAAGAAAACAGAACCAGCTCAAATTCTCTTCCAGGATTCTCTTCCAGACACTTGGAAGAAGACTCTGTCCTCGATAGGGAGGTGACAGCCACCAAGCAGAGAGGAAGCCCTGCCTCACACAGAGCTCCAGCATCACACCCCCATCTCCAGCCCCACCCCATACCAAGGTGATAGCTAACAGCACAGACGGAGGAGTCTGCCATCCACATCAAATCCTGCCAGCCCTGCCAAAGTACGGGCACACGCTAGCTGCACAGACACCGCACATAACAACACCCGTGTAAGACCGCGATTGTAGCTGTTAGACCTCAGGTAAGCAAAACGGAAGAGCAGAAAAGTTACTCTCAATTGAAAGAGCAAGGGGAAACTCTTGAGAAACTAAATAAGAAAACCAAAATAAACAATTTACCAGGTAAAAAAATTCAAAACGTTGCCAATAAAAATTGCTAAAGGAATTAGGGAAAAGAATTGATGTAAACAATGAAACATTTCAGCAAGAAACTAAATAATATAGGAAAGACCAGAATAGGAATGAAGCATTCAATAGCTGAAATAAACACACACACACACACACACACACACACACACACACGGGCACACACACCCTAGAAGGAATGAATAGCAAATCATGAGTGATATATGAAGAATGCATTAAGTGATCTGGAAGATAAAATAGTAGAATTTACTCAATCAGAACAGCAAAAAGAAAAATATTCAAAAAAGAAAGAAAGAAAGCATTTTAAGAGATCTGTTGGAAAAGACAAATATTCACATTGTAGGGGCCCCAGGAGGAGAAGAGAGAGAGAAAGGGATTAAAAAATGTATTTCAGGAAATTATGACTGAAAACTTCCCAAACCTGAGAAAGGAAACAGATATCCATGTACAAGAAGCACTGAGGGTCCCAAACAAAATGAACCCAGACTGACCCAAACCAAGACATAGTTAGTTAAAATGGCAAATATTGAAGATAACAAGAAAATTCTAAAAGCAGCAAGAGAAGAACAAAGGGCCAGATATTAAGGAATCCCCCTAAGGCTATTAGCTGATTCTCTGAAGAAACTTTCCAGGCCAGGATGGAAAGGGAAGATATATTTAAAATACGGGAAGAGAAAAAAATTGCAGCCTAGAAAAAAACTACCCCGTGAGATTATAATTTAAAACATGTGTGAGGTGTGAAGGTCGCTCAGTCGTGCCCGACTCTTTGTGACCACATGGACTGTATAGTCCATGGAATTCTCCAGGCCAGAATACTGGAGTGGGCAGCCTTTCCCTTCTCCAGGGGATCTTTCCAACCCAGGGATCAAACCGTGGTCTCCGACATTGCAGGCGGATACCATCTGAGCCACCAGGGAAGCCCAAGCATACAGGAGTGAGTAGCCTATTACTTCTCCAGAATATGTTTCTGACCCAGGAATCGAACCAAGGTCTCCTGCATTGCAGGCATATCCTTTACCAGCTGAGCTACCGGGGAAGCCCCATAATTTCGAATAGAAGGAGAGATAAAGAAATAGACAAGCAAAAGCTGAAAGAGTTCACCCATAACCTACTCTAAAAGAAATACTGAAAGATCTTCTTTGAATGGAAAAGAAGTAAGAATCTACAGGAAAGAGACAATCCCATGTAGAAAGGCAGATATATGTTAATAGTAAGACTGAGCATCAATCTCTGAAATAGCCAGTGTCCATCAACAGATGAAGTTTTTTTATACATGTAATATATGTACATGGAAGAGTAGTCAGCCATAAAAAAAAGAATGAAATTTTGCCATTTGCAGCAATATGGATGAACCTAGAGAATATTTGGAGAAGGAAATGGCAACCCACTCCAGTGTTCTTGCCTGTAGAATCCCAGGGACGGTGGAGCCTGGTGGGCTGCCATCTCTGGAGTCGCACAGAGTCGGACACGACTGAAGTGACTTAGCAGAGAATATTAGGGTTAGTGAAATAAATTAGAAAGACAAAAGCACTTACATGTAGAATCTAAAAGATAATACAAATGTATACAGCAAAACAGACTCACAGATACAGAAGACAAACTAGTGGTCACCAGCAGAAAGAGGAAAGGGGGAGGTCCACATGAGGGGCATGAGATTAGGAGGTGCCTAAGCACCAAGGCGGAGAAGGCAATGGCACCCCACTCCAGTACTCTTGCCTGGAAAATCCCATGGACGGAGGAGCCTGGTGGGCTGCAGTCCATGAGGTCGCTAAGAGTTGGACACGATTGAGCAACTTCACTTTCACTTTTTACTTTCATGCATTGGAGAAGGAAATGGCAACCCACTCTAGTGTTCTTGCCTGGAGAATCCCGTGGACGGAAGAGCCTGGTGGGCTGCAGTCCATGGGGCCGCTAGGAGTTGGACACGACTGAGCGACTTCATTTTCACTTTTCACACACTGGAGAAGGAAATGGCAACCCACTCCAGTGTCCTTGCCTGGAGAATCCCAGGGACGGGGGAGCCTGGTGGGCTGCCGTCTCTGGGATCACACAGTCGGACACAACTGAAGCGACTTAGCAGCAGCAGCAGCAAGAAACAAGGATGGACTTCCCTGGTGGCTCAGTCGGTAAAGCATCTGCCTACAATGTGGGAGACCCAGGTTCAGTTCCTGGGTTGGGAAGATCTGGAGAAGGAAATGGCAACCCACTCCAGTATTCTTGCCTGGAAAATCCCATAGCGGAAGAGCCCGGTAGGCTACAGTCCATGGGGTCGCAAAGAGTCAGACACGACTGAGTGACTTCACTTCACTTAAGCAACAAGGATACATTGTCTAACCCAGGGGATTATAGTCACTATCTTGTAATAACTTTAAATGATGTATAATCTGGTGGCTCAGATATTAAAGAATCCACCTGCAATGTGCGAGACCTGGATTCCAACCCTGGGTCAGGAATATCCCCTGGAGAAGGCAATGGCAACCCACTCCAGTATTCTTGCCTGAAGAATTCCATGGACCAAGCATCCTGGTGGGCTACAGTCTGTGGGGTTGCAAAGAGTAGGATACAACTGACCAACTAACACTTTTGCTTTACTTTCAATCTACAAAATAGTTATTATGCTATACACCTGAAATTAATATAATATTGTGATCAGCTATGCTTTGATTAAGAATAAATAAATACAGGACTACCTTGGTGACACAGTGGATAAGAATCTGCCTGCCAGTGCAGAGGACATGATTTTGATCCCTGGTCTGGGAAGATTCCACATGCCATGGGACAACTAAGCAATGACAGAAGCTGCCACATTGAGAAGCACAGGCACTGAAACTTTAGAGTAGCCCCTGCTCGCCACAGCTAGAGAAAGCCCGTGCAAAGCAACAAATACCCAGCATAGCCAAAAATAAATACTTTTTAAAGTTTTTTAAAAGAATAAATAAAAATTATAAAATTCAGAAGGATTTTTCCAGTCATCAGCACCTAAATTATTTTGAAATCAAGCATATATTAATATTATATCTTTAACCTTTGATTTGCTACTTAATTTGGAAGAATCCTCATTTCTTGGGATAAAACATAATTCATAGAAAACTTAAAATTTAAATAATGTATATTGTAACTCTTTCAATAGCAATGTAAACAGAACCATCTCACTTTTAAAAGTATACACAATTTCATCACATGGATATGGAATAATTTTTAACTAGTCTTGTATTGATGAAGTTTAGATTTTTCTCCAATGATTCTGCTTTTATATGCATTTTGAAATTCATATACTGTGCATACATTGTTTCGCATAAAAGGAAAAGGGCTTATAGGTGGTATTTCTGAGTCAAAATTATTGGCATTTTTATAAGTAAAATTGTACTTTTAGAGAACATCTGGATTTGACTCTATTTCAAAAATCCCAGGAAGTAAAAGAAAATGAATGTAATGAATATTTATCTTATGTAACATTTAGGTTAAATGTGAAATAAAGCACGCAGTAATTCTCTTTTGTTATGTGTTCTATACAGACTACGCCAGTACCCTTTGCACATAAAATATGTACATCCATTTCTAAAATTTATAAAGTACTGTTACCATTTCAAATGAGTATCTGCTTTTGCAGTTATGTTTTCCTTTTGTTACATAAGTTAGTCACATCAGTGATTCATTTGGTGCTGAATTCTTGTTCTGATATTCAGCTCCAAATCGCAACACAACTTTCTAAAACATAGATTTGGTCATGACAGTTCAGTGCTTGAGCCCTTTAGTGTTTCTCACAGCGTTCAAAAATCTGCTAGGTCAAGAGGAGGGGAAAAAAAAAAAAAAAAATCCTAGGCAGACTCTTTGTACAAAGTCAAGCAACCTTATCCACACTGCAATCCACATGCTCAAAGGGACGTTCACACGTAGCAAAATAGGAATGACACCTCTGGAAGCAGGCAGCACAACAACCTGGACAAGAAAAAGCTCAGACTTTCCACCTTATAAAAGGTCCAGGTGTCCACAGGAAAACCCTCAAGCATGACTTTGGAGAGGAAAGCACGTGAAATTTGAAATCGGATAGGCTTGTACTTGACCCTCTTTCTATATTTAAAAAGTCACTCGAACCTCCCTTCCCACTTAGATAAAATGGTGACGATGATATAGTATATAACTCCAAGAGATTTTGTAATAAGTAAGTTAGGTAACACCTACAAATACATGTTCTTCCATTTTTGTCTTTTCACTCCTCATCTTTTCCCATCACAAGACACAACTATAAAGGCAGAACTTGACCTTAAAGTTGTATAGTTTAATGAGAAATCTGCAAACTACAACCTGTAGATCAAAGACTGCCCACTTCATATTTGGGGATTGCCCACAACTGTGAACTAAGTGTTTTAAAAAGTCAAGATAAAAATAGTATTTCATGATTTGTGAAAATTGTGTGAAATTCAAATTTTGCCATTCAGAAACAGTGTCATAACACACTCAGGTTTTTTCTTGTATATAGTCTACGATTGCTTTCAAGCTGTAATGGCGAGGTTGAGTCATTGTGGCATAGACAATGCTTCATATACATTGCAAGACACTGAAAAGCTTAAAATATTTATTATCTATTTCCTAACCCTGAATCTAGCTAATGTTATTATAATGTGTCTGTATATACACGTATGTAAACATAAACATGTTTGTTTGTGTGTGTGTATTTCCATATTTAGTGATATAAGGTATCTGGATTAGCTTAATTATTTTAGGCATGTTCCCTCTTTGTATGGATATATGTATCCCTCCATCTTTGGGATACAGAGTGGCTTATCAGCTATCCCATGAGGAGACACCTGAGGCATGTTCCTTAAGTGTGAGGGTCCCCAACTTCCCATCTAATGCCTGATCATCTGAGGTGGAGCTGATGTAATAATAATAAAGCTCACAATAAATGTTATGTGCTTGAATCATCCCCAAACCATTCCCTCCTTCCCCAGTCCATGGCAAAACTGTCTTCTGCAAAACTGGTCCCTGGTGCCAAAAAGGTTGGGGATCCCTGCTTAAGTGCTGCCACGGCCAGCCGTGGAGTTGAGGGATTTCTGTTTGGCTAATAATGACTATAAGCAAAACAGAATATTGACTTTGTAAAGTAATGGTGACTGTCTTGGATAAATCTTTTATAGCAGTGTAGCTGGATCACCCTAAACTATCAGTGAGTCAGAAATTCACTGAGTTTTCATAACTTGTTGCATGAACACCTTTTTTGCCTCCTTATAATGGATGTTTGCTCAATAAATGGCTATGTGAGTGATAGAATTCGATCTGAAGTTTTCCTCTATTACACTTTGTAGTGAGATTGTACAGGTGATTTTAGATGTGTAGCTAATCCGGATCTACTTTAAACTATGAGCATTTCCAAAAAGGATTCAAGCATTGTGCACCATCAGACAGACTGGGGGAAGTTCCTAAACCCACTTGATATTTTGTTGGCAGATGTCTTTCACTTAACTAGTAAACCATAAAGTAATTATTGAACATTTGCACATCCTTTCAAAAAAGAGACTTCAGTGGAGCTTTCTCATTTAAAAAGATTTAAAATGTCATCAAGATACATTTACTTTTATCTTTCTGGGTTCTCAATATAGAAAGAGCTGGAAAATATATGGGTATGAATTCGGTGAAGAGCCTTCAATAGGAATCTTAAATGGTTGAAAGTAGAACATGAAAATCAGTGAAAGACAGGACCTGTGGGTATTGTTTTCACAGAGAAGGAGAAAATGTGTTAGCTGATTGAACTTGTCCTCCACTTTCTCCCTCTCTCTTGTTCCCCATCATTTATCCCTTTCGCTGGGTTTATAAGAAGCACGGGAATAATTGTTTTGTTGATCTTCAAATGTAATAAACATTCTCTTTTTTACAGTGATAAGCTGAAATATTGGTATAAATTAGTTCTATCAATCTCCTTTGGTCCTAAAATTAGTTCTTTTGTGTTTATCCCTTCGTTTAACCAACAGGCATTTATTTACTAACCACAAGGTGCTGCCAAATTTCCTGGAAAAAATTAATACCCCAGACTCACATTTTGTAAGGCTTTACAGCTTAAAAAGATATCTCACCGTACACTACCTCTAATTTATCTTCATACAGTTCGCGTTTCCCCTCCAGCCTGCCAATAAGGAACATTAATAAGAGTAACTCAGACTCTGCCAGCTCACTGCCCCCACCTATATGGTCAAGTACCTCAAGATCCCCCGTTGCTCACTAGACCCATCATTTCTGGGAGGACCCAAGGGTGAGCATAGGTAATGGTGGAAGAAATACAGGTTATTTAATGCCCTCATATTCACTGGTATCCAATGATCATAAAGTCCTGAGTGGAGAGCCACCCTCCCCTTAAATGTGGTGTCCTGCCTCCTGACATGCAAGTTCTCCGGATACACTGTACTGATTCCCATCCCAAAGAAACCTAAGTGGTACCTAGTGTCTCCTACCCTTCCATCCTGACTGCCCTGGCGTTCAGGGTGTTTTCCTTGGAGAAACAAAGGCTTGGCACACCCGTTCCTGTCTCTTTCCTGTTCTTCCCCTGGGCACTAGCAGGTCTGTGTCCTGGGTCTTACAGAGCCTTCTCTTCTGGGCCTCCAGTATCCCTTTCCAGGAGGGATGGCAGTTTCCACAGGGGAAAACCAGATGCAGAGACCAGATCCAGTCTTCCTTCTCCATGTCCCACTTCCTCCAGCTTCCCTTCCCCTTAGGTGCTTAGATATCCTATTCCATCTTGCCAACCAAAGAGGGCAAATGAAACCCTGGGGTCTATCTGAACATGCACTCCATTTGCAATGACCCTTACAGTTACTTACCTAGAAAGCACATTCAAACCACATGAGAGCCTGAGTGATTAAATAACACGTTTTTGATCACACAATCAGCAAGTAGCAAGCCAGCATTTGAGTTGAGCTCTTTTTCTTCTGAACACTTTATTTCTCAGCTTCTGACCCTAAGTCTTAAAGTGGTTGCGAGTAAAAGCCTTTGTTGCCTGGCTTTTCATCTCTTAGCAAAATTGGAAAAGCAGAGGAGGACAAATACTTGTCTTTGTCCCTTTTTTTTCTAAAAATGAGTTTCTGCAGGCTAACTGAATATAAATCACAAATGAAGGAAAAAATCCAGTTTGATCATAAACTAAAATCACATCCTTTTTATTATCCCTTATTCCCCTAATAGACAATGACTCTAGATGCACATAATTGGGAAAAAAGACTATTTTGCCCTGATCTGCCACCTGAGGCTTGAAGAAGAATGAAAGCTTCTTGCTCTGAAAAGGATTTAGAGAGGTCAAAAAGACGAGTTGCCTGGGTTCTCATTAATGCATGGATACTCATTGCTTGAGTTTATGCTGGACTCCCTGAAATATTCAGAACGGCTCTTGCCTTGAATCCTAACCATAAACATTGCTTTATACCTTTAAACACCAAAAATGGTTTCAAAAATAAAGAAATTATGTATATATCTTCTCAGAAGGAAAAGAATATAGTACATAATAACCAGGGGCGTGTTGTTTTCCAATTTTAGTTGATACAAAAGAAAATATTACCACAAAACCAGCAAAGCTCAAGTAGGCAGCAAACTAAACAAAACTGATTTTTGTTTTGTTTGCATTTGTTTGAAGTTACAATAGGTAAGGATTATTAAGCTTTTTTGTGCCATGAACCCCTTCAGAAATCTGACATAGCGTATGAATCTCATCTTAGAATAATGTTTTTCAACGCACACAATCAAACACATAGGCTTATAAAGCAAACTATTCATATCAAAATACAGTTATCAAACTCTTTTTAAAGGAGGCATAGAGTTATACATATGCTTCTTTATTAACACTTTAAGAAAAATCAAGCAGGGAGGCAAAGTAGTGATGTGGAAATATCCATAACAAAGTCACAAGTACCACTAATACTGCTAGAGTTTGTGGCTCTTGTTAACGATGGAAAGAAATGTTCAATTCCAGTTCAAGTTTAGTGAAAACAAAAAATTTGTCTTCATCTGAATTCTTGGATCCCCTGAATTCTGTCTTCATATTTGAAAGTTCATGGCTGTCAGGTAAGAAGCCTTGCAATATAGCGACAATGGGCAGATTGTAGATTGAAGGTGACAGCCAGATCTGGGTGTTTCTCAGCTCTTCTGCTAGGAAGAATTAAATGTAGAGAAAACTTCAGCAGATGTCTTGCCCCTCTCTTTGAGGTCTTGCCTTTCCTTGGCTCCTGCTATTCAGCAGCTTGCCCATCAGGATTCGAGCCACATGCTCCTTCTCTATGTCTTTTTAGTTCTAATGTTTGAAATTCACTCCTTATATAAAAATAGTGTCCCCTGGCTTACCAAAGAGAAGATAAGCATCTTGAAAAAAAAAATCCCTAGCAATGATCCATTCCTTTGTGAGGACTTTCAAGCACATGGAAGTTTCCCCTGAACTGTTTCCTTCTGAACTTGAGCCAGCACTTGCTGAGGTTCTCAGCAGGTGGCCTCATGAGGGTGGTACAGGAGGGTTACGGAGAAACAGGGAGATGGAACCAGGCCTGGACCCTAGTAGTGATAAAGTGGAACGCCTGCTGCCACACACACTCACACTGAATGTGCAGCCAGAGGCGAGCAAAAATGCATGTTTCACAGGTCAATGAGCCAGGAGTCCACCCAACTACACCAACAGTTAGGACCTGAAGACTAGGGCTGTCATGTTAACAAAAATGTTCTGAGACTTATAAAAAAGGCCCTGAGGATGCCTGCCTTGTCCTGTCCATGTCATTCTGGAGCATTGCTCAACAGGCCCATCCAAGAAGTATTTAATTTTCCAGGCTATTTTAGCATCATGCTGATTTTACTATTTACTGTTAAGTGCCCAGAATCTGCAGTTGTGTTAATTGACAGATTTGTATCTTGTAGCAATGCAAATGATTTATGTTACACAGAAAAAAATAACTTCCAAAGCTGTGGTTTTATTGCCCTGAAGGTCATTAAACATTTTGTTTCTAATCTTATTCTAACATTCCTCTTTTATTGTTAATTGGCTACAAATACCCAGTTGCTCAGCTTTACCACCTTACTAGTTTCCACGTCAATTAATAGATTGAATAAAATCTTTGACATGGACTAAGTTTATATTTACATGAGCCATGTTTCTAACTTTTGTACATTATATGTTGAGAGCAGTTTGAATTAATTCTTTCAGAAACAACAGTCAGGATTAACCCCGGTGTCTACTAGAGTCACAAACGTCTTTATTCCAAGAAACGGAGCAGTGGTCCTGACCCTAGATCCACTCTATGGGTCCCTCAAATGGTTCATACTGAGAAGTGTTTACGGAGAAGGCAATGGCACCCCACTCCAGTACTCTTGCCTGGAAAATCCCATGGATGGAGGAGCCTGGTGGGCTGCAGTCCATGGGGCCGCTGGAGTTGGACACGACTGAGCAACTTCACTTTCACTTTTCACACATTGGAGAAGGAAATGGCAACCCACTCCAGTGTCCTTGCCTGGAGAATCCCAGGGACGGGGGAGCCTGGTGGGCTGCCGTCTCTGGGATCACACAGTCGGACACGACTGAAGCAACTTAGCAGCAGCAGCAGAGAAGTGTTTAAGGGAACAGTTGCTCAGTCACAGATTAGACCAGTGGTTCTCAAATCACCGCCTCCAGGGCTTGTTAAAATTCAGATCTTTGTGCCCCAATCCCAGAGTTTCTGACTTAATAGGTCCCGAATGCAGCGCCAGAATTTGCATTTCTTACAAGTTCTCAGGGGTTACTGAGGCTGTTACACTGGAAGATTGCATTGATAGAGGCGTGGAGACAAGCAGCTGGGACTTAAGTCTTTCTTTCCAGAAGGACTCTGCCCTAACCCCTTAGTAAGAAAGCCATTAAACTTGTAAGTTAGTGTCTGTGAGATCTTAGTTCCCCAACTAGAGATCGAAACCAAGCCCCCTGTAGTGAACACACAGGGTCTTACCCACTGCACCTCCAAGGAAATCCCACTATCTTTAAAACTATTTGTTTTTCTCCCAGGATTTGTTCTCTGTCTGGGTTAGATGCTGGGGATATTCCTTTGATTTGTATTCTAGGGTTATTCCTCTCCTGTTTCCCTTCTTCCTTCCCTTATATATGTTGTGCACAGTCGCTCAGCTGTGTCTGACTCTTTGCCACCCTGTGGACTTTAGCCTGCAAGGCTCCTCTGTCCAGAGAATTCTCCAGGCAAGCATACTGGAGTGGGTTGCCATTTCCTTCTCTAAGGAGATCTTTCTGACCCAGGGATCGAACTGAGTGTCTTGCATCTCCTGCATTGGCAAGTGGATTCTTGTGCAAATGTGGGTTTATGTTCTCTCGGGACTGGGTCCTCTGCCCTCAGCAACGATGCACAGACTTCCAGGACTGCCAGTATCTCTGCCAGTGATGGCTGAGCCGTCGCGCTATCGTGACAGCTGACCCATTCGCCTGATGGATCAGAGCTGTCAGTGCAGCGGGCTATCTTCCCTTCAGGGTGTCGGGCAGACAGATGAAAAGTTTCTCACTAACACGCGCATCCCTCCCCCAAGCTCATGCCATTTGCATTTCAACTAGCTGGGGTCAGGCAGCACAGAGTGAAAGCTAGGAGAAGCCTTTTCTTCTTCTCTCTCTTAAAGGACACATTATTTCCATTCACCATCTTTGTGTCTGCCTACAGATCTCTTTGATTCATATTTTCATTAGGCTAACCAATTAAAAATCATTGATTATGCCTTAGTCTTATGCAAGTCTCCATGGTAGGTTTGCAGAGATACTAAATAACAAATAAATAACAAAATAAGAGATGAACCCTGCCTTATTTCATGATTAGCTTATATTTATTTTTAGTTTATAATTTTTTTTAGATGTTGAACCACCACACACTAGAGTCAGCCTCAAACGAGCTCCAAATTAAACTGTTTGAAATCTGCCATTTGTCCAGGCTTCCAAAATCTATTTCCTGCTGTGAGAATGTTAGCTGCTGACCTCACTCTTTTGTTAGCTGGGTCTCTGGAGTATTCAGCACATGTTTATCCGCTTCCCCCTTCTTCCATGTCTTTATCTTCTGTGATTAGGTTAAGACAAAGAACTGTACCCCAAGTAACTAGCAGAGATCCGCTGTCTGACTTCCTTCTGGTTGCTAATTCATTTGAAACTGAAGGTTTTTCTATCTTCTCTCCTCTTGCTTTCTGGGGCAGAATTACTGAAATGAACCCATTCACTGTCAGACATACTTGTTACATCTGCTACGAACTTCTGAAGTTATAAACCCAGTACATTATCTTGGGCTTAGACCAAGATCTTAGACCATGTACAACCCTGGCCATTTGCTCCCTGCCTGAGGGTTTCTATATCTCCCATTGACTTCAACTTGCAAAGATTTCCTCTCATTTCAGTCCCTCACAGCCTCTCAAGGCAAAACCCCAGGTTGGTACCATGGGTAGTATTTCTAACACCACACGAGCCCCTCTGTCTCCCTTTTATAGTTTTTCCATCCTTTTCCCCTCTTTGTTGGCCCTCATGCCTCCAGCAGAAGGATGGTCATAGTTACGTCAAGTCATTACATCTCATTCTCTTCTTTCGTCACCCATGATCTTCAGGTTAAAGCATTTGGGAGGAGCTATAGAATGAGCATTTGGTTAAAGAAATATTTTCTTCTTGATGTTCTTTTCTAGTTGGAAGTTAGCTGCAGGGGCAGGTGTGACTGGGAAAGATTTGTCTCCATCAATCAGAGGAACAGAACAAATCAATGAGACTTTCTTCAACTGCACTCGTTTGTACCATCTCTCTCTCACATCAAAATGTTACATCTTTGGGGGGAAAGGGGTAAATTAGGAGATTGGGACTGACATATACACAGTACTATATATAACACAAGTAACTATTAAGGACCTACTATATAGCACAGGGAACTCTACTCAGTACTTTGTAATGACCTACATGGGAAAAGACTCTATAAAGAGTGGATATATGTACATGTATAACTGATTCATCTAAAACTAAGTCAAATTTGTAAATCAACTATACTCCAATAAAAATTGTTTTTTTTAAATGTTAAACATTCTGTTGAACTAATAAATAAGGGCATTTCTCCCTCCCATTCCCATAATCTCCTCCACTGAGTCCCCTCAATTGAACTTACTCTTAATCCCTTCCCTGGACATTCATTCAGTATTCATGGTCATTCATTCAGTATTTAGAAACCATATTTGCCTTTTTAAATTTTTCATCTTCCAAGCATGTCCAACTATCTCATACAGATTTCAAAACATCCTAAGAATATAATTTAGCAAGCCTTTTGGGGCCAAACTGACCTGAGTTTTATTTCAAGCTCTGTTCACCATTAATGTCTGTCTTGGGGGAAATTGTTCATTTCAAATACTTCATTTTTGTGATGGGGCTCACGGTGCCTATTTTGAAAGTGTGTTGTAAAAATAAATTCAGCCACAGTTCTTATAGTACTTAGGGTGTGTGCCTGGCAAATGGCATTCTTTAAATGGTACCTGCTGTGGTTATTATTACTGTTGTTTTTGTTGTTGTTACTTATTAAGTTGACCCACAGAGAGTGGGCAGATAGCATGAGTCAGTTCACATGACAAACACTGAACTGTTGGTAATGACAAGATACAAGGCTGTATCTGTAAGCTTTGATGATCTGCAGAGATCGTCCTAGGACTGAGCAGGAAACACACTCTGGGATGATAGCTATTGCATTGTAAACTGACCATAGAGACCTGGATAAACACTTTCCTAGTGGCTTTATAAAGCCTGATGCTGATATCCCATTGCTATTGTGAGTTTTCATTTCTGTTTTGTTTGCTGCCTCCCAATATCCAGGTTATGTTTAAACAGTTGGAAAAAAAAACAAAAAAGAAAGAAAGTACTTGCTGTTTTGCAGGTTTTGATTTCCAAGAATGTTTACCACTTCAGTTCAGCCAGAGACAAAAATCCTTTTCAATTTCCCCAGTCTCCAATTATTCATGAAAAATATCAAACTGAGAAACAAAGGCTTTTATTTAAGACAAAAAAATGAAGGGTGTTTTTCAACCTTAGCAACATCAAACAATCTTTCACATTGAATGTTGACAACTTCAAGAGAAAAGGCTGTGATTCTATCATTTTGCTAAGGAAACCCTCCTTTTTCCTGGTGTGCTCTTGGGTTAATAATTTAAAAGTCAGCAATTCCTAAACCAAATTATTCTTTGCTTACAAGAGCCGCTGCCAGGAATCTCTGTGTCAGGATGCTGCCCCAAATCCAGAGACCAAAACATGGCATGAATGAATTGACGTACACATGTTAGTGGGAGTCAAAAATAAAGTAAGAAGTTTAGAGAACCAGGCAATGGAAACTCTCTCTCTAATATTGGGCTTTTGCTTGTATTGTTCAGGGGAGAAAAAAAAACAAAACTGTAATTCTAAGAAAGATAAGCTTTGGTCAAAAGTAAGGGGTTAGAAGAAAAAATAATTTAGTCAACACTGATTTACCTCCTGTTGAGGGTCCCAACAACAGATACACATTTCCAGAGATAAAGTAACACATGCATGAATGTATGCTAAGTCACTTCAGTTATATCCAACTCTTAGTGACCCCATGAACTATAGCCTGCCTGACTCCTCTGTCCATGGAATTCTCCAGGCAAGAATACTGGCGTGGGTTGCCATGCCTTCCTCCAGGGGATCTTCCTGACCCAGGTGTCAAACCACATTATTTCCTGTGTCTCCTGCATTGCAGGTAGATTCTTTACTATTGAGCCACCAGGGAAGCCCTAAAGTAACGTGTGCTGCTGCTGCTGCTAAGTCACTTCAGTCGTGTCCAACTCTGTGCGACCCCAGAGATGGCAGCCCACCAGGCTCCCCCATCCCTGCGATTCTCCAGGCAAGAACACCGGAGTGGGTCGCCATTTCCTGCTCCAATGCCTAAAAGTGAAAAATGAAAGTGAAGTCGCTTAGTCAGGTCCAATTCTTAGCAACTCTATGGACTGCAGCCTACCAGGCTCCTCCATTCATGGGATTTTCCAGGCAAGAGTACTGGAGTAGGTTGCCATTGCCTTCTCCAAAGTAACGTGTGCATTATGCTAATATCAATAATATTTTAGTGTCGAGGATGAGCACATGAAATATGTGTATTCCTAGGATTTTATTCATTCAACCTGTTGGATGCCTATTAATGCAGGAGGTTTATGGAGACTGCCTACAGAGCACCAGCTCTGCATGTGCCAAACATTATCATCAGTCCTCCAGAGATTCCAGGTACAAGACACAGGTCACATTCCCACACAAAGGGCTCAGGATCTAACCGGGGAGTCAAGAAGAAGACTTCATGCAGTTGATTAAAAGTTAAGTAACAGAATAACCGTTTATAATAAAAATAACATGCCATGGGGTAGACTGTGCTCAAGCCAAGTCAGACCCTTGGTTGGCACTAGGGGGTCAGAGGAGGATGAAATTGATATTGATTAGGGTTCTTGACCTCCTTAATCAATAGAAATTGATCCGAGGCCAGACAAGAAATTCAGGCAAGGCTTTACAGGGCCCCTGCTGCCACAGAGGGGAGCAAGAACAAATAACAGATTCCCTTACTCTGTAAGGTGGGCGGGGGAGCTGGTTCATTATGTGGGGTTAGAACAGGGGCAGGTCCAGGACTCAGATCAGAGGGGTGACTTAGGTATTCTCCCCAGCCCTTCATGGTGTTGAGGGCAGGGGGGCACACACAGTACACTACAGCTCCCTACACCCCGTTTTTGCTCTTGGCTCTTCAGAAGCGGCAACTGGGCTTTTGGTCTTTTGGGATCTTGTTATACAGAATTTGCCCCAACTGTGCATGCAAGTTATTTTTATATATTGATAATTTCTTTGTAGTTTGTTGCTCATGGAGATGTTTGCCCAAATGACAGCTCTGCAGCAAAGGGTTCCAGGTCCCAGGCCCCAGCCTGTCTCAAGATCATTGCAGGCCCAGGTCTCTTTGGAGACCACTTCCAGGAGGAAATAGGAACTGAAGCCACAGAGTTCTACTGCAATTTTCACTCACTTTCCTGAAATTAGAGAGACAACTAGATTGGGTCAAGGTAAAACATTTTTATTTTATTACAAACTATTATTTCTTTTTCTAAAATGCACTTTATATGTAATGTTACTTTAAATGAATTATCATTACATAAATACAATTTGTGGGTAAAACTGACATTTTTACAACAATTAACACTGATTCAAAAACATGAAAAAAAAAGTTATGGAAGCTCAGAATATTAAACCTGGAAAGAATTTAGGAGTGTAAGTAATTCTACATTTTGCTTTTACAGACCAAAATCAAGCAAAACTAAAGCAAAAACTGAGGCTCAGAGATCTAAAGTGACTCACCCAATACCTGAAGGACACACAGCTCATCATGGCAAAGCAGAGTTAGAACCCAGATGTTCTGTGGCTAAATTTAGTTCACTTTTTATTATAGCACATCATCCATCTCCCCTTTAGTAAAAGCAGATTATTCCTTTAATCAGAGTGGAGCCAATAGCTCAGAGAAATTATAATTTTTCCAGTCAATAGCCAATTACTTCAAGAATCCATTTCTTAGCCCTCTACCCTTCTTATTTCCTCCATTCTTAACCAAGATACTATGTGAGCTCAGAGAGAAAATAGATAACTTTTCAAGTTGCCAAGAAAAAGAATAATTAAGCTCAGAATTGGATTACCTGGTTTGGGGCCTCACTTTGGCTACTTACTAGCAGAGCTACCAAAGCCTTGAGTTATTCATCTGCAAATTATAAGTGTTAATAATAAGTTAATGCAATGAATGAAAGTAAATAGTATAATATTGATACATAGTAATGCATACTCGACAATGAAAAGTATTAGTACAATGCAAAAGACAAATGCATTTGTCCATGTAAAAGTCCTTCCTAGGGGAGTTCCTTGATGATCTAGTCGCTAAGACTGTGCTTCCAATGCAGGGGGTCCAAGTTTGATCCCTGGTCAGGGAACTAGATCCCACAACTAAAGATCCCACATGCTGCAACTAAGTAAGACCTGACACATCCAAATTTAATATATATATACACATATATATATGTGTGTGTGTATATATATATATATATATATAAAGAAGTCCTTCTGTACAAAAGAGGTTTTTACAGAGCTAAGTCGACACCTTTACATCGGGCAGAGAAAGCTAAAGGCCCATGAGAAACTAGGAAGGGAAAATTTTTTTGTTTGTTCTTTGGTGGGATTTTTTGTTGTTGTCACAGTCTTTGTTTTGCTTTGTTTTTATTTCCTGCATATACAAGAGAAGTTTTTATGTGACAGATATCATCCTTCATTTTAAAACTGAGAGAAGAAAAGTGTGTGTGCTTGAATCAGAAATATTTATATATGACTTGAGGGGAAAATAACTTTTAGGAAAGAAGTCTGTTTGAGATCCAAGAAATCTAACCTTTAATAAGAGCAGAGTCCTTCTCACCTTAAGCTCTTCTACCCCTCCTGTCACCTAAGATACTATATATTTTTTTAACTTTTTATTTTATATTGGAATAGGGCCATTTAATAAAGCTGTGATACTTTCAGGTAAGACAGCAAAGGACTCAACCATGCGTATACATGTATCCATTCTCCCCCAAACCCCGTTCCCATCCAGGCTGCCACATGACATTGAGCAGTGTTTCTTGTGCTCTACAGTAGGACCTTGTTGGTAGATTCTATCTTTAGTATGTAAGAGGGGCTTAATAAAGGTGCTGAATGAGTATATGACTGAATAAATTATTGAGGGTAGTCTCTTGACTTAGTATTGTTTGACACTAATAGATTTTCATCCTTTTCAAAGAGAAATGTTAATTCATCCATTCTTACTCCTTAAATAAACTCTGTAGAGACTGTCTTCAGACCTTTGAATTTGTACAGTCATCTGGTTTACTATGTGGCTTCCTCCTATATGATCCTGCATGTCCTCTACCAATGGGTCAGCAGGTGTTGTCTGTAGAGGGACAGAAAGTAAATATTTGAGGCTTTGTGAATGACTGCAGCCATGAAATTAGAAGACGCTTACTCCTTGAAAGGAAAGCTATCACAAACCTACACAGTGTATTGAAGAGCAGAGACATTACTTTGCCAACAAAGGTCCATACAGTAAAAACTATGTTTTTTCCAGTAGTCATGTATAGATGTGAGAGTTGGACCATAAAGAAGGTTGAGCAACAAAAAATTGATGCTTTTGAACTGTGATGCAGGAGAAGACTCTTGAGAGTCCCTTGGACTGCAAAGGGATCAAACCAGTCAATGCTAAAGAAAATCAACCCTGAATATTCATTGGAAGGATTGATGCTGAAGCTGAAGCTCCAATACTTTGGCCACCTGATGTGAAGAGTCGACTCATCAGAAAAGACCCTGATGCTGGGAAAGATTGAGGGCAAGAAGAGAAGAGGTTAATGGAGGATGAGAAAGTTGGGTGGCATCATCAACTCAATGGACACGAGTGTGAGCAAACCCTGGGAGATAGTGAAGGACATGGAAGCCTGGCAGCATGCAGTCCATTGAGTTGCAAAGAGTCAGACACAACTGAGTGACTGAACAATAACAACAAAGATTTTGTGAACCATAATCTCTCATCAGCCCTGTGGGAGCAGCTACATGTAAATGAATGGGCATAAGTGAATATCAACAAATGGATACTGAAACTTGAATTCCACCCAATTCTTATATGTCATGAAACATTACTTTTCTGATTCTTTTCAAATATTTAAAAATGGAATAGGCAATCTTACCACAAACAAGGACCACCAGTTGGATTTGACCCAGGGCTGGAGTTTGTGGACCACTGGATGCTCTGGACAGTGTGATAGGAAGAACTCTCCATTCAGATGGATGCCTAGGCTCTCTGATACTAGGAGTCACTGAAAGCTTCCATCCTAGGACATCTTTAGAAAAATGTCTAAAAGATGCTATTCTCTGTGGACAGGGTCTGACCCCCCTTACCCAGACAGATTAACCTCCTCCCCCTTGTAATGGTGGTAACTCAGCCAAGCAAAGAGGAGTTTGTGCTCTTGTGCCTTGAGGTTCTGTCCTTCTCCTCCTCCTGTCTCCTCTCTGCTTTTCCTTCAACGTTGAGTTAATGAACTCTTATTCAGAGAATTGATAGATTTCTCTTTAATTCTCCCGAGAACTTTCAGGGACAGAGAGAAGACATATTTTAATGCAACTCTGTTCTCGTAGGTTAATAGGACCCAGCCCCAGTCCCCTTCAGTCTCAGAGTTGAGAACATAATCCTGAGTCTTAAGGACTCCTTTGAGACATTGATAATAGAACAACTAGAAAACAGTAAAGAGACTTGGCAGCTAATCTAACTAATGCGAAAAGAATTATTCCTGACTGACTAAAACAAGGGTAAGAATGTTGGTAACTTATATGCAGAGTTCAGCTCAGTTCAGTCACTCAGTCGTGTCCGACTCTTTGAGACCCCATGAATTGCAGCACTCCAGGCCTCCCTGTCCATCACCAAATCCTGGAGTTCACTCAGACTCTTGTCCATCATCCTCTGTCGTCCCCTTCTCCTCCTGCCCTCAATCCCTCCAGGCATCAGAGTCTTTTCCAATAAGTCAACTCTTTGCATGAGGTGGCCAAAGTACTGGAGTTTCAGCTTTAGCATCATTCCTTCCAAAGAAA
>SJXQ01004340.1:0-98247 GCA_006408695.1 Aepyceros melampus | reverse complement strand
CGTGATGCCATCCAGCCATCTCATCCTCGGTCGTCCCTTTCTCCTCCTGCCCCCAATCCCTCCCAGCATCAGGGTCTTTTCCAATGAGTCAACTCTTCGCATAAGGTGGCCAAAGTACTGGAGCTTCAGTTTTAGCATCATTCCTTCCAAAGAAATCCCAGGGTTGATCTCCTTCAGAATGGACTGGTTGGATCTCCTTGCAGTCCAAGGGACTCTCAAGAGTCTTCTCCAACACCACACTTCAAAAGCATCAATTCTTCGGCGCTCAGCCTTCTTCACAGTCCAACTCTCACATCCATACATGACCACAGGAAAAACCATAGCCTTGACTAGACGGACCTTAGTCGGCAAAGTAATGTCTCTGCTTTTGAATATGCTATCTAAGTTGGTCATAACTTCTTCCAAGGAGTAAGCGTCTTTTAATTTCATGGCTGCAGTCACCATCTGCAGTGATTTTGGAGCCCAAAAAAATAAAGTCTGACACTGTTTCCACTGTTTCCCCATCTATTTCCCATGAAGTGATGGGACCAGATGCCATGATCTTCGTTTTCTGAATGTTGAGCTTTAAGCCAACTTTTTCACTCTCCTCTTTCACTTTCAACAAGAGGCTTTTTAGCTCCTCTTCACTTTCTGCCATAAGGGTGGTGTCATCTGCATATCTGAGGTTATTGATATATATTGATATATATATTGTTATATATATATATATATATATATATGAAAGTTGCTCAGTTGTGTCCGACTCTTTGCAACCCCATGGACTGTAAGCCTGCCAGTCTCCTCTGTCCATGGAATTCTCCAGGCAAGGATACTGGAATGGATAGCTGTTCCCTTCTCCAGGCACCTTCCTGGATCTTACTTCCTTATCCTAGAAGATTTCCAGGGGATCTTACCAACCCAGGGATCAAACCCAGGTCTCCCTCATTGCTGGCAGTCTGAGCCACCAGGGATGATACATACATAAATCTCTTTTTAATCTTTTTTATCCATTCATCTGTCAGTGGGCATTTAGGTTGTTTCTATGCCTTGGCAATTGTGAATAGTGCTGCTATATACATGTGTCTTTCCAAGTCAGTGTATCTGGTTTTTTGGATACATACCCAGAAGTAGAATTTCTGGGTCATATGGTAGTTTTATTTTTAGTGAGAAACCTCCATACTGTTTTCCATAGTGGTTGCACCAATTTACATTCCCACCAATGGTGTCCGAGGGTTCCCTTTACTCCACATCCTCGTCAGCATTGGTTGGTTGTGTTCTTTTTGATGATAGCCTTTCTGACAAGTGTGAGGTGCTATCTCATTGTGGTTTTTGATTTGCATTTCCCTGGTGATTAGGATGTTGAGTATCTTTTCATATTCCTGTTGGCATCCTTATTTCCTCTTTGGAAAAATGTTCAGTTCTGCCCATTTTTTAATTGAATTTTTTTTTTAATGTTGAGTTGTGTGCACCGCTATTTATGTTAGTTGTTTTATTGATATTTTTCAGATAAAAATTCATGACTACCTTCTACATTTTAAAAAATGTAAAATAAACATCTTATTTACTTTCCTTTGTCTTTAATTCTACTTTGTTGTACATTAATATTAGTCTTCTTAGTTTTTTAGATATATGTGCCTGATATGTTTTTGCCCATTCTTTTATATTCTTTCTCATATTACTTTGTTTTTAGTTGTGTTTCTCAATATCAGCTTCTAGTTGGGTTTTTTGTTTGCTTTTCTTTCTTTTGTAATTTAACAAAATCCAAGATTGATTCTTTTTATCTTCAGTAGATAAACCTATTCACATTTTAAATTTCTGCTTTTTATATTTTGTTTTCACTTTGTTTAAATTAGCTTTCATTTTTTAGGTGTAGGAATTTACTTGTTTTTCTTCCATGACTTGAAAGTGTACTTAAGTCTACTAAAACTTTAATTTCATCAGAAAAAAAAAATGTTTAGGTCTAGATTTTGCTAAGCAGCAGCCTTTAGTTTTTCAAAAGAAAAATGTCTATCTTGCTTTGACTAAAAGTAATATGTGCTCATTTTTTAAAATATATTACTGAAATACAAAGGTATGAATATTGTCATAATCTTATTAAAGATAACTACTAAGAAATTTGTTGTATGTATTCTCTGAAATTTTATGATTATATATAAGCATCATCTAAGTATTGAAATAAAGGGGATCATACCTCCTTTACTGACTAAATAGCATGGTCATCTCACATTTCAACAATATGGAACTTGGATGAGTTACCTTGTCTGTGCCTCAGTTTTCTTGTACAAAAGGAGTACTAACTTCCTAAAGCTTTTGTGCTAATGAAGTGAGTTAGGAATTAATACCCAGAAAGTACTTACAACAGTGCCTGGCATGTTGTAGCATTCAAGGAGTATGAGCCATTCTCATTTTCGTTTTGAATGATTCCACATAGTATTTCAGGGAGAATATGCTGTATTTATCTAAAAACCTCCCATATACAGCATTTAGCTCAGTGTGTCACTTAATAAGACCTTGTATCTGACAAAATCTAATAGGCTTTTTATTTTCTCCCCATTACTACTTTATATAAATGTGTGATTATTTATACTTGTTACATGGTATATCTTCTCTCTCAAGATTTATTTTTTAATCATATTTGCTTAAGTAAAGGCTCACTTAGCTTTACTTTTCATTCTTTTATGCCAAACTCTCCATTTTTATGTTCTAATTTTGAATTCCTCTCTTTTGTTTCACTGGATCAGCAGTTCTCAAAGTATTATAGATCTCCTGGGGCCCCAGAGAGCTTTGCAAGAGATTCATGAGGTCAAAACTCTTTTCATAATAGTATTAAGACTTTTATTTTCTCTTTTGATTGTGATACTTTTACTGATGGTACAAAAACAAAAGTATACCTGCTGTGTGAATCAAGGCAGTGGCATCAAAATGTATAACTGCCAGTTGTTATGAACTTTATTCACACACATGTGTAGTTGAAAAACAGGCCCTTGTTGAAGTACTACTAAAAATTTATTTCCATTAAATGTTTGTTAAAATTTTATATATGTATTTTTTGGCTGAGCTGGGTCTTTGTTGTGTGGAGGGGCTTTCTTTAGTTGCAGCGAGTGGAGGCTACCCTAGTTGCCGTGTTGAGGCTTCACATTGCAGTGGCTTCTCTGCTGTGGAGCATGGGCTCTAGGTTGTGTTGGCTTAGTAGTTGCAGCGTGTGGGCTCAGTAGTTGTGGCACATTGGCCTAGTTGCCCTTCAGCATGTGGAATCTCCCTAGACCGGGGATCAAACCCATGTCTCCTGCACTGGTAGGCAGATTCCCAACCCCTGGACCAACAGGGAAGCCAGGCTTTTATTAAATCTTGATTGTGGAGTGCACATCTTTACTATTCTGTGTGCAGATGTCCTACATTGTTGGACTTGCAACTTAAACTAGGTGCTTTTATATGAAACTTTAATATATATATGTATATATATATATATATTTTTTTTTTTTTTTGAAATAGTGGCTCAGACAGGAAAGAATCTGCCTGCCATGCAAGAGATTGAACCCAGGGTTCAATCCTGGGGTTGGGAAGATGCTCTGGAAAATGGCAACCCACTTCATTATTCTTGCCTGGAAAATTCCATGGACAGAGGAGCCTGGTGAGATACAGTCTATGGGGTCACAGAGAGTTGGACACAACTGAGTGACTAATACACACACACACACACACACACACAGAGTTGACTTACAGTGTTTCAAGTACATAGTAAGATGATTCAGTTGTACATATACACATTATTTTTGAAATTGTTTTTCATTTTAGGTTATTGCAAGGTATTAACTATAGTTCCCTGTGCTATACAGTAAGCTTTTCCTGCTTGTTGCATATCTGTTTTTGTGGGTTTTTTTTATTAGAAATCTAGTGTTCTGTTGATGCTTAGTCAAACAAGTGGAATCAAAATGTCATAAAATTTTTAGGCAAAAATTCATGTTTTCTAAAATATATATATATATGTATATAAAACCTTTTTCCACTATGCTTGATAAAGGCTTGAGAAAGAACATAAAAGAAAAGAGATGGAAAAATAAATGAAATGGGAGCACTGAATATGAAATAGAAAAAAGGAGACAAACTAGATAAAAGTAAAAGATCATCATATAGTCCAGTTGTTTTTAAACATGGCTGGCTCACTAGAAACATATCAATACTTGGGCATTTGTATTTTTCAAAAACTTCCAAGATAATTCTGATAGGCATCTGGATTTTAAAAAGTGATTAAAGGTTTTCCTATCAATGGTAGTTTTGGTGTTATAGAATTCTGTTATTTTTCTGTTGATCAATCATGATACAATGGTATTAAGTGAGTAATAGTTACATAATCACAGTAGTAAAGTATGTTCATCTGTTTTCACAATCAATAGCCAGACAAAAAATAAAAGATAATTACATTGCAAGCCATAATGGGAACATGATTAACCTAACAGTATAAAATAAATGCATACATTTGTGGGGGGAGTCAAGGAGAGTGATGTGGTAAGTGAAAGAGCATAAATGCACGTTTTCATACAGCCTGTCTTTGTCTTTTGGTTGGTGCATTTAGCCCATTTACATTTAATGTAATTTACAATATATATGGCTTCCCTGATGGCTCAGATGGTAAAGAATCCACCTGCAATGCAGTAGACCTGGGTTTGAGCCTTTGGTTGGGAAGATCCCCTGGATGGGGGCATGGCAGCCCACTCTAGTATTCTTGCCTGGAGAATGCCCGTGGACAGAAGATCTTGGCAGGCTACAGTCCATGGGGTTGCAAAGAATTGGACACAGCTGAGCAACTAAGCACAGCACATTATCCTATTACCATTTTCTGAATTGTTTTGGGTTTCCTGTCTCCACTTAATTTCGTTGTTTTTGGGGGATTTTATCTTGTCCCTTCTTCTGGGATGTAACTTTCTGCTTTTTCATCCTCATTAACTATTTGTAATGTGGTTTTCATTCTAGCCACTGTGAGACTGATTCTTCTTGCTTCTGTCTGCTCTCTATTGGAGGAGGCTAAGAGGCTTGTGTAAGCTTCCTGATGGGAGGGACTGGTCATGGGAAAAACTGGGTCTTGTTCTGGTGAGCAGGGCCTTGCTCAGTTACGCTTTAATCCAATTTTCTGCTGATGAGTGGGGTTGCCCTCCCTCCTCCCCATTTGTTGTTTGGCCTGAGGCAACCCAGCCTTGGTAGCTCTATGATAAGATTAATGGCAGCCTGCAAGAGGGCTTATGCCAAGGAGGACCTTCCAGGACTGCTGCTGCCAGTGCTTTTGTCTCTGTGGTGAGCCCCTGCTGACCCCTGCCTCCGTGGGAGACCCTCCGACACTAGCAGGTAGTTTTGGTCCGGTCTCATATGCGGTCACTGTTCCTTTCCTCTGGGTCTTGGTGAGTACAAGATTTTGTTTGTACCCTCCAAGACTGGAGTCTCTTTTTTCCCCCCGAGTCCTGTGGAAGTCCTATAATCAAATCCCACTGGCCTTCAATGTTAGATTCCTTGGGGATTCCCAATCCCTTTGTTGCTTCCCCAGGCTGGGAAGCCTGACTCAAAACCTTCACTTCTTTGGTATTATGTTTTCTAGTTTGTGGGTCACCCACCCAGCGGGTATGGGATTTGATTTTATTGTGTTTGCACCCCTCCTACCATCTCACTGCGGCAGCTGCTTTGTCTTCAGACATGGGGTATTTTTTTGGTGGGTTCTAGTGTCTTCCTGTTGATGGTTCAACAGCTAGTTGTGATTTGGGTGCTCTCACAGGAGGAGATAAGCACACGCCCTTCTAGTCCACCATCTTGAACTGGAAGCCCACATCAGTTTTTTTGTTTGGTTGGTTGGTTTTTGTTTGTTTGTTTTTTTTTTTAACCAGCTGATTAAATTATGAGTTCAGTTATTCAGACTTGGTTATTTGGCAGATACTGTCTTGAGGATGAATTTAATGAGACTCAATTCAAGGAAAACGGGTGATAATTTTTATTGCCAATGACAAAATTCAGATTTTCAGAGAAAACTAAAATTTTGGAACATTTATATCTGCCGTTCTGAGCTTGACAACTTCTCAGTACTTAAAGACTTTCAGTGAAATCTGACATGATATCAATGAATGTGATGTTTTGCTGTTGTATAAAGAAAGTTGTCAACATCAGGAAGATTTGCATAACTAAATATAAACCAATGTATTCTAATATATTGAAAACCCAATATTGGTAAACCAATATATTCTAATATATGAGTAATCCAGTATATTCTAAATGGCCAGTGCATGAGATTACAGAATCACGCTGCATGGATAGCTATTCAAAGTGTAAGTAGACTGACTGATGGATTTTAATGTAACAGTATGAAGTTCATTGATACAGTTTCAAATTGCACATTGTAAATAACCTTTAATAAACTACCACTTGTTTAGTTTTTATTATAATGTCAAAGAATATCCATAATTGACTAAAAAGACTTAAAATTTTTTTACTTTTTAAACTATGTATCTTGAGGAGGCCAAATTTTTTTCATATATTTCAGCCAAAACAGTATGTCAAAATAAACTGAATGTGGAAGCAGATATGAGAATTCAGCTGTCTTCTTTTGAAGCAAGCATTTTAAAAAATTACAAAAGAAAATATACAGTACCACCCTTCTCAATTTTGGGGTGGGGGAAATATGGTTATTTTTATTAAAATTGCATTTATATTAGCATGTAATGTCATTATTCCTATATGAATTAATAAACATTTAAAAGGATTTCTAATTTCACAGTCAATAAATACCTACAGATATAATCCCCTTTAAAAGAAAAAGTTCTTTGGGATCTTGGAACTGAAATGTTGACAAATACTGCACTAGAAATCTTAAGATTTTCCTCACCTTTTTCTCCCACTCTCAAGGGAGCACAGGTGATCTATTTTCTGATTTGCTGATTTCCCAAGACTGCCTTTACACATGAATATTGATTTGCATAACGTATTCTTTCCAAACTGGAGATCAGAGATTCCCAACCTTCTGCCTACCCTCCAGCACCTCACACATCTCCCATTAGTATTAGTGTCAATAACTCCTCAGGGGATTGTATCTGATATTCAAGCCTCCCCTGGATACCTTTGTTGTAGATTGTTCCTCCCTCTTTAGAACTCTGTGTTGTGGAGAGGTCAAAATAAGATCAGGCTAATTTAATTTTATTTTGTATTAATGTGTTTTTCTTTTTTACACTTTTTGTTTTTGCTTTATTCTTATAAAAAATTGAAAAGCTGTATTGATGGAGAGGATCTGTTCAGTTTTGTTTGTAATTACCTTTTATGGTCAGCAGACTCAGGTCTTTCTTGAGCTCAAAAAAACTTACTTTTATCACTATTTCTATGGCACCCCACTCCAGTACCCTTGCCTGGAAAATCCCACGGACAGAGGAGCCTGGTAGGCTGCAGTCCATGGGGTCGCTAAGAGTCAGACACGACTGAGCGACTTCACTTTCACTTTTCACTTTCATGCATTGGAGAGGAAATGGCAACCCACTCCAGTGTTCTTGCCTGGAGAATCCCAGGGACAGGGGACCCTGGTGGGCTGCCGTCTATGGGGTCGCACAGAGTTGAAGCGACTTAGCATAGCATCACTATTTCTGCTCCCTTTGTTTTATTTCTGTGTTTATAGGTTTAAACTAGACATACCAATTATCCTTTTTTTAAAATTAATTTTATTTCTTTATCACCTTTATATTCTTGAAGATAAGCTTGTTCTCAATTCTTTATTTTTCTTAACTTGAGTAGTGCTGCCCAATGCTACTGACTTTGGTGCAGATTTTAGTTTTGCTATTACAGTTTTCATTTTCTTGGTACATTTTACTTTCTTAGCCAACTTGCTTTTCCTATCAGCTGGCATCTCAGTTTGTTCACTGTGTACGTTTGCCTGTTTTCTTCTTAAAATACCTGTTTCAGAGAAACCATGTCTTTTGGATTCCATTTTGGTCACACTATAAGTACTTGCTAAAATTAAGTTTCTTGAGATTTCAATGTGATATTCCTTTTCTTTTGCTATATGATTAATTTTTATGCATTCTCATATTCTTCTGTTACTTAACCTTTTAAAGTGGGAAAGCTGTCCAGTTTCAGGGTACGTGAACAGATTGGATGTGATGATTGCTTCTGCCTCGTGTGCTAGAATTCTAGTTTGAGGTGACTTTGTTGGCCTGATGGGAGATATTTTATACTTTATATTGATATTGCCTGCTTCTAATAAACTTCAGAAAAAAATTCTTCAGACAGGAATGCCTTAGGTCTCTTTGACTCTGCATAAGACGATCCTTTGTGAGTAGAGAAATAGTAGATCACTTTTTTTCCCTCTCATGGGAGCAGGCTCTGCAGCTAAGAATGAATATGCAAGTAGTTTTCTGAACTTTTTTGGGGATTGTCTTCTCTTGCTTGTTTTCCCAGAAGTTAGGACAGGCATATCAGAAAATGTTTCCCTCAGAATGTTACTTAAACTGGAGTTCAGTTTACTTTCCTTTTAAGTTGGTGGACATAATCAGATTATGTCAGAACTTGTAAACATTTATATTAGCATTGGGGTTTAATATGTCCTTTTGGGGTTTAACTTTAATCTCTTCATTATGTCAAAATCATATAAAATTACTTTCAAAGTATGAAATATTCTATTCTCTTTTTTGCAGTTCTTGACTGTTAGATAAAGGAAATCTCAAGCATTTCATTGAAGCTATGGATGATAGAATGTTATGCTTGGGGCCATATGGGAAAGGATGGTTAGAAGAGAGTGTGACAAACTAGATCTAAGATAGTTTGAATGGTAGTACACAAATACAATACCTATCTCTTTATGCAGCAAATTGAAGGAAGTTTTCTGACACTCGTGGGGCTCGTTCCCTAGTCCTTTTCTTATTTAATTTTTTAATAAATGTCTTTAAGTGACCATAATGAGGATAAGTGAGATACAACTGGAGGGAGGGGCAGATGAGGACTAACAAAACTCTTTAATAAAATCTAGAAAGAACTTGGGAGCCTGGAAAAAGAAAAGGACCGTTTTAAGATGCAGTTTAATAGCAGTTTATGTCCTCCATGTATACTCAGAAAGTAACTGAAATTCAAGATGACAGCAAATCATATAGAAAAAAATCTCATTTTAGTACCTGGATACTAAACAGTAATTTAATGAAAGGGGGAACTCCTTGTTCCATGTGTCCCCAGAGAACAGGATCAAAACCAGTAAGCAGTGAATTTTCCAGCATTTAAAGCAGGGATAGACTGACTTGTAAGGTCTTGAATTGCCTTTCATTAGAGAGATTCAGTTGTATGCTGGGCATACACAAGCAGGGATTCAGATGCAATATGGGCGGTTGAATTAGATGACAGAGTCCTTTCCAACAGTCAGATTATGTGGCTTTCAGACACTCTTAACAATGTTTTTTAAATACCTTTTTATATTTGTTTTGTATATGTTTTGGTAAGCAAAAGGTTACATAACTACCTCTTTATATTTGTTTTGTATATGTTTTGGTAAGCAAAAGGTTACATAATGTGACAAACATGGTAAAATGAATACACTAATTCTTTAAATTGGACTCTTATGTACAAGTCACCCATAGACATAGTAGGTAGGCAGTATATACGTAAGGCATTGTCCTTTCTTTAATGGCGTTATCATCGAAATGACATACATCTAATTAAATAAAGGTAAATGTAGTAAAAGACATATAAATAAGAACTATAAGAATTAAACGGAGGAAGTTGTTTATCAAGAGTATCAAGGGTAGAAGGCATGGAGAGTATCAGGTAGAAGTTTCATAGATAAAATAGATCTTCAAGGGCAATGGAATTTCAGTAGACCAAGAAGAGCAACAAAGTGAAGTTTCCCAGATACGTTGGGAGCAGTGTGTCTGAGAATAAAAAAGTCCAGAATGGTAAGTTGGTACTGAAGATGACTTGAGTATCATGGCAGAGATTTTCTGTTTAACAAAAGGGAGCAGGTGAAATTTTTTGTGTGTGAGAAAGAGGTGTGATCAGTGTTCCTGTGTTACTCTTTAGGAACATTGATTTACATTTTTTAAATTGTTGAAAGTGGGAAAATTGATTGGAAAACTATTCAAATGAGAACTGTTGAGACCTCTGATAATATTATCAGTTAACATTGATTGAGTGTGCTTCCTGTACCAGATACATTACCTTATTTCAGTGAAGCCTCATGGCAACAGGGACTTCTCTGGTAGCTCAGCTGGTAAAGAATCTGCCTGCAGTGCAGGAGACCCCAGTTCAGTTCCTGGGTCAGGAAGATCCGCTGGAGAAGGGAAGGGCTACCCACTCCAGTATTCTTGGGCTTCCCTGGTGGCTCAGATGGTAAAGAATCTGCCTGCAATGCAGGAGACTTGGGTTCGATCCCCTGGTTGGGAAGATCCCCTGGAGAAGGGAAAGACTACCCACTCCAGTATTCTTGTCCATGGACTATAGTCCATGGGGTCGCAAAGAGTTGGACACGGCTGAGTGACTTTCAGTTCAGTTCACAGCAACAGTGTATTATAGGTGCTTTCCAAATGAGCACCTGGATTTCCTGTTGGCCTTGAAAATTCCATACATCATAATATATTATTTAATTTCTCCAGGTACCACTCTCTTACATACGCATACATCCACACTCCAAATCAGTAGACACCTTGTTGAATACTGTTATTCCTTAATTTAGCATTTTAGAATATGTTGTTATAATGAGCAGTCAAAACAAATTTTTATTAAAGGTTTAAAAGAACCATGTTTAAAATTATGGTACAAATGAAAAAGTATAAGATGTGGTGTCTGACCCCTAAGGCCATTGAATTAACAATACAAGATATAAATAGATGAAAAGTTAAATTGCAGTAAAAGATGAATTGCCAGCAAAGTTGTCGAACATTCAGTTCATTAAGGTTCCTCTGTAATTTGGGGTATTTAACTAAATGGCATTCATTTATTTGCATGCTAGCTTCCCAAGAAGGTAGCAAATTCTTTTAATCAGAGTTCGGCCTTCCTATTTTATCCCAAGCAAGTAGCACAGTGCCTAACTTATAGTAGGCTCAGTAAATGTTGAATTAAATTGATTGTAAGTAGTGTGTCTTTTTCAAATACAATATTGCATCTTTTTAAAAACCATTGCCTACTTTTGTTAGCAAAACAACTCTAAGAATAGGTTTGAAAAAGTTTTTTACTTTGAAATGTAGATGTATTTTTTACATGATTCGTGTTGTTGTATTAAACCTTCAAGCTTGATCCAGTTTGTGTGGAAAGTTAAATGTACCTATGTAGCAGCCACTTTCCACTTCCAGTCTCTTAAGCTACTACTTTGTTTTCATGGCCAGAAGTATAGAAACACCTATTTTCCCAAATATTTTGGGAAACACCTCTCAAATATTTGAGAAAACACCTATCTTCTTAAATATAAGGGGGAACAGTTGTAGACTTAAGAGGCCATCTGCTCCAGCTGCAGAGTTTTCAGTGAGGAAACTAAGGTCTTCCAAGCTGCTTGCTTCCTCATTGTGGGCAGTTGCAGAGGTAACTTATCACTGAGGGTTTCTGTCTGGTGGTCTTTCCACTGTTTAAATACTACTTCCATCATAAAGTAGAAAAGTTAAAGGAAGGGGTTCCTAACTTCTCAGGGATCATGGTACCCTTTGAAAATCTGATGAAAAGTGACCTGGGCTCTTTACCTAGAAAATGTATACACACAAAAGAATTTGTAAGCTTTTTGAAAGTCTCTTCAGTGATTGTCAAGTAGAATATATCATATTTAGAAACAAAATAGCTTCAAAACAGATTTCTTGGTACAAGAAAAATATAGTAAAAAGTATAATTTTAATGTAACAAAATCTGTTGTATATTTAACAACCAACAGGCTTCACATTGTGATGATGGAAAGGAGAGTAAAATGATACTGGATAAATTATTCTTTCTAAAAAGGGAAAAGTGAGGCTAAACCAGCCTGGACGTGTTGACAAGTTAGATTTGTCAGCCTGCTTGACCTGAACTGTATGTGGTAAATAGAAGCTGTGTGCAGTTATCTGTCACCTGCCTGGTTATTTACACACCCATGATGGTGAGAATTTATTCCTGCAACTCTGTGACACATGATATGATACTATTGCATGATGTCTTTAAAAACATAAAAGCTATCACTGAAGAAGTAATCAAGGTGTATACTATTACTGGACTATAAAGCTAACGTTTTTATCAACTGAATTATATATGATAATCAGAATTCATAACCAAGATCTCAAAAATTAGTTTTAAACATCTCCTGCTGCTGCTGCTAAGTTGCTTCAGTCGTGTCCAACTCTGTGTGACCCCATAGATGGCCGCCCACCAGGCTCCCCCGTCCCTGGGATTCTCCAGGCAAGAACACTGGAGTGGGTTGCCATTTCCTTCTCCAGTGCATGAAAGTGAAAAGTCAAAGTGAAGTCACTCAGCTGTGTCCGACTCTTCGCCACCCCACGGACTGCAGCCTACCAGCCTCCTCTGTCTGTGGGATTTTCCAGGCAAGAGTACTGGAGTGGGGTGCCATTGCCTTCTCCAGACATCCCCCAGAAGTGGACAAATCAGAAGAGAAAACAACAAAGAAATAGCAGAAGGAAAACTCTAATGTGGTGTCCCTAAAGCCAGGGGAAGGAAGAGAGGGTGCTTTAAGGGGGGAGAAGTGATCCATTTTGTCATGTTGGGACCTCACTTAAGGTGAGGGCTAAGAGATAACCCTTGCATTTCACAACACGGAGGTCTTTGACATCAGCAAAAATGGCTATAGTATAATAATGAGGGTGGAAACCAGATTAGAAAAGGAAGTAAGAAACTGGAAATAGCAGACATTCACAATTGTTTTGGCAAGTTTAGCTATGATAGATTTTTATGTTGCTGTTGCTTTTTTAATGAAGAGTTGTGAGTGGCATATTCTGACAAAAGGGAGCAAGTAGAGCAGGAGAGGTTGAAAACACAAGAAAAGGGATAACAAAGGAATGAGTTTTTTTGTAAGACAACAAAAAAGGATGATATCCAAAACTTACGTGAGGGATTGTCTTTAGATAAGAAAGGATTTGTCAGTTGCAGGAAAGTAGAAAGAAGTTCAGGGGGAAATTCATGTCTGAAGACCATTTTCTGTTTAGAGAAGAATACAAGGTTAACTGCTGAGAATAAAAAGAAAGGAGGAGGCTTACAAAAAGTGGAAGAGATTTAAAATAGTCTCTGTGCAACATGGAAAAGCAAGAAAAACAGGAGCATGGTAAGGTTGCCATATAATGCACCTGTTGAAATTGTGCATCTCTCACTTCCAGCCCCAGAATCTGGGAGACAAAATTAGGGTTAGATCTTTCTCTGTAGCTGGTAATGTTTCATGAAGTTAGAATGAAGGTGAAGAATATGTCTGACATCCTCTCTTCTGATCGCTGATGCCGACCCAGAGTGAGGAGAAAGGAACTAGATGGAGCACTGCCTTCCTTCCCTATTTCAACACCACTACTGAAGTTAACACCTCTCCTACTGCTGGGGAGCTGGTTAAATTGTCATTCCAATCCCTCCGGCAGTAAACGTAGCACTGGTCTCAAGTTACTGCTGCTATTACTGGGTAAGTAATGCATTATTGGGCTTCCCTGGTGGCTCAGACGGTAAAGCTCTGCCTGCAATGCGGGAGACCCGGGTTCTGTTCCTGGGTTGGGAAAATCCCCTGGAGAAGGCAGTGGCACCCCACTCCAGTACTCTTGCCTGGAAAATCCCATGGACAGAGGAGTCTGATAGGCTACAGTCCATGGGGTCGCAAAGAGTCGGACACGACTGAGCGCTCAACTTCACTTTCAGTAGTTGCTTGAAGTAGAAGATGGTGTGTATGACTTACTTCCAAGTCTGTCACTTGAGCAATTTCACATTTGTTCAGTCTAAAAGCTTCTATTATGTAAGATTTACTATGTATCAGAAACTATATAGGCTATTAGAGCTGCAAAAGTAACTAATAGTTACTCTTTTAACTATTAGTGATGTGTGACCTGTAGTTCATAGAGGATACAGATAGAGGCAGGTTGAATTGAATGTGACACAGGGAAATAAATAACAAGCTGCTTTGGAAACCCCTGTGAAGGTCATATTACTCAAAGATGACTTTTCAGAGGAAGTTTGATTAAAGCTTGATTCTAAAGGATTAGTAGGAATTAACTGAGTAAAAGACAGTGGAAAGAAATGGGGTCGGCATAATGGGGCTGGAAGTTGAGGTGCTAAGTAAGATTTTTTTTTTTTTCCCAGCAGTGCAGATAATTGTTTTGATATCTGAAGCCCACCCAGCTAGTAGGGGCCATACTGATCCACACTTATTCCACCTTAAAACTTTCCTTCCATCTAGTTTGTTGAGTTATAGAATACAGAGGTCGGGAGCTTATCATTTAGCATTAACAATGAAATAACTTGACCCCAAGTAGCTTTTCCTTTTAAGTCTCCCATGAAGGTACTATTAGTCATTACTGCCCCCTCTTCTACATCAGATTTTAGTTAGCATCAAGAATAGAGCCACAGAGACTTGATTTAGGAAAATCTATGTTATTGAGGTATAATTTAAATGCAAGAAATTACAGATATTTAGAGTGCAGCTGGATAAGTTTTGACATGTATACAATCATAAAACCATCACCACAGTCAAGATAATTAATTGGTGGATTCCATCACCCTCAAGTGCCCCTCGGAGAAGGCAGTGGCACCCCACTCCGGTACTCTTGCCTGGAGAATCCCATGGATGGAGGAGCCTGGTGGGCTGCAGTCCACGGGGTCGCTGAGGGTCGGACACGACTGAGGGACTTCACTTTCACTTTTCACTTTCATGCATTGGAGAAGGAAATGGCAACCCACTCCAGTGTTCTTGCCTGGAGAGTCCCAGGGACAGCAGAGCCTGGTAGGCTGCTGTCTGTGGGGTCGCACAGAGTCGGACATGACTGAAGTGACTTAGCAGCAGCAGCAGCAAGTGCCCCTTCGTAGTCCCTCCCTTCCATAATACCCCAGTAAGCAACTACTATTCTGCTTTTTTATTAGTAAATATTAGTTTCCGTATTTTATATCTTTATGCCAGTACCATGCAGTTCTTAATAATTTTTGAAGTCAGATATTGTTAGCTCTCCAGTTTGTTCTTTCTTTTCAAAGTTGTTTTGGCTGTTCTAGATTGTTTTTCCACATGAAATTTAGGGTCAGTTTGTCAATTTCTTTTTTTTAAAGCTTGCTAGGATTTTAATTGGTATTGCATTGAATCTGTATATCAGTCTGTGGAAAATTGACATCTTTGCAATATTCAGTCTCCCCACCCATGAATGTGCTTATCTCTCCATTTATTTATATCCTCTCAATTCCTCTCAACAGTGTTTGGTGATTTTAAGTATATAGGTATTGTATTTTTTGTTAAGGCTTATTACCAGATGTTTTATAAATTTGTATGCTATTGTAGATAATACTGGTTTTAGTTTTGATTTGTAATTATTAATTGCTGGTGCTATATAAAAATGCAGTTGAGTTGGTATATTGATCTTTTGTTCTTTAACATTGCTAAAATTACTTATTCTAGTAGCTTTTTGGTAGATTCCATTGGACTTTCCTCTACATAGCTATCATCTATAAACAAAGACAGTTATATTTCTTCCTTTTCAAAATGGATGAGGTTTGTGTGTTCCCTAGTTGCACTGTTCAAACCTCTAGAACAGTGTAGAATATAGGTCGTTTTAGGAGAAAAGCATTCATTCAGTCTGTCACCAGTTAAGTATGATGTTAACTGTGCTTTCTCTGTAGAGGCCCTTCATTAGTCCAGAGAAATGTCCTTCTTTTCCTAGTTTGCTGAGCTTTTATCAGTAAAGGATGTTGGATTTTGTCAGATGCTTTTTGAGATGATTGTACGGTTTTTCTTTTTTCAGATTGTTAAAATAGTGGATTATGTGGACTGTCTTCAAACATTCAACCAACCTTGTATTCCTGGGATAAATACTACTTAGTCATGGCCTCTTGTACTTTTATACATTATTTGATTGAATTTGTTAAAATTGTTTAGTTTGTGTTCGTGAGGAACATTATCCTGTGCTGTTCCTGACTTGTAACGTCTTTGTCTCAGAATCAGAGTATGTTGACCTCAAAGAACACATTTTGGCCTTTCTATTATTTTGGAAGAGTGTGCAGAATTATTATTATTCATTTTTTCTTAAGTGTTTGGTAAAACTTACAGTGTAGCCATCTGTGACCTGGGAGTTTCTTTGTGGGAAGATGGTCTATAAATTTGATATTAGTACTTTGTGTCCTTCCCCCCCCCCCCCAATCATTCTAGCTAGAGATCTATCAATGATATTGATTTCAAAGAAATAGCTTTTGATTTCTATTATTTTTCTGTTTTCCATTTCATTGATTTCTGCTCACTTTGAATTTAATTTTTTTTAATAGACTTTATTTTTTAGAGCATTTTCAGGTTTGCAGCAGGGTACAGAGATTTCCATATGTCTTTTTCCCATGCATTTTCTTAAGGTAGAAGGACAAAGATGGTTAATTTGAGACCTTTCTACTTTCCTAGTATAGGTATTTAGTACTATAAAGTCCTCAAAGGCCTGCAGAAGAAGATGCTTTCTTTCCTGTCAGTCACACTAAGCCTTTCCAGTATTGTCATTTTTGTCTGCTAAAATAAGAATTGTAAAGGCAGTGTCTGCAGGGATAAAGGGGAGTTTAAACTCACAACTGTTCTTTTTCATATGCCTTTTGCACATTTTTACCAAGTTGAGAAGGACAGTATCACATATTTTAATTCAGGAAAACAACTTTTGACAAAGCTGTCTTACTGACTACTTACTGCAGTTATTTATTTACTTTGTTCCCACTGAAAAGGCCTATCTAGTTAATCCTCTCCAGTTAATATTAACATGAATAATGGAAAGGAAGTGAAAGGAAAACTAGTTTTATCTAAATCATTTTAAGCAATGATTACTTCATTTCAAAGCCTCACATTTCTGCAGTTGTGAATAAAGATTAAGCTGGTACTCTAGGTTGGCCTTACTTTTAAATTTGTTTCTGAATATAAAGCATAATAAGTCATATCTTTATATTTCAGCCATTATTCTGAACCTTCATTAACCTAATTTTGGATAGTCTTTTAGAAATAGTGTCAATCAATCCACAGCAATAATACTTAACCTTTATTAAACATACTACCTTGTCTATTACTGTGTTAGATACTTTGCATGGATTATTTCATTTGATGATACACTAAAATCCAGTGAGGTGTGTTCTTAATCCCATTTTATAGATGGGAGTAAAAATGGGAAGAAAACAAAAATTTAGAAAGTAGTCTAAGGTCCTCAACTCAGTGGTAGAATTGGAGCTCTCACCCAGTCTCCAGTGATATTAAGTATGTTATACACCTTCTTTCTACTAATGTGTTAATTTACTGTATAAGGAGCCCTGTTGTTCAGTCGCTCACTTGGGTCGGACTTTATGACCCCATGGACTGCATCATGCCAGGCTTCCCTGTCCTTCACCATCTCCCAGAGTTTGTTCAAACTCGTCCCTTGAGTCAGCGATGCCATCCAACCATCCTATCCTCTCTCATCCCCTTCTCCTGCCTTGTCTTTTCTAGCATTAGGGTCTTTTCCAGTGAGTCGGCCAGTGAATATTCAAGGTTGATTTCTTTTAAGATTAACTGATTGGATCTCCTTGCAGTCTAAAAGACTCTCGAGTCTTATCCAGCACCACAGTTTGAAGTCATCAGTTCTTCGCACTCAGCCTTTTTTATTATCCAGCTCTCACATCCCTACATGACTACTAGAAAAACTATACAGACCTTTGTAGGCAAAGTAATGTCTCTGCTTTTTAATATGCTGTCTAGATTGGTCATAACTTGCATTCCAAGGAATGAGTGTCTTTTAATTTCATGGCTACAATCACCATCTGCAGTGATTTTGGAGCCCCAAAAGATAAAGTTTGTCACTGTTTCCACTGTTTCCCCATCTAATTGCCATGAAGTGATGGGACCAGATGCCATGATCTTAGTTTTCTGAATGTTGAGCTTTAAGCCAACTTTTTCACTCTCCTCTTTCACTTTCATCAAGAGTCTCCTTAGTTCTTCTTCTCTTTCTGCCATAAGGGTGGTGTCATCTGCATATCTGAGGTCATTGATGTTTCTCTTGGCAATCTTGATTCCGGCTTGTGCTTCAGCCAGCCCAGCGTTTCTCATGATGTACTCTGCATAGAAGTTAAATAAGCAGGGTGACAATATACAGCCTTGACGTACTCCTTTTCCTATTTGGAACCAGTCTGTTGTTCCATGTCCAGTTCTAACTGTTGCTTCTTGACCTGCACACAGATTTCTCAAGAGGCAAGTCGGTGGTCTGATATTCCCATCTCTTGAAGAATTTTCCAGTTTATTGTGATCCATACAGTCAAAGGCTTTGGCATAGTAAATAAAGCAGAAATAGATGTTTCTCTGGAACTCTCTTGCTTTTTCCATGATCCAGCAGATGTTGGCAATTTGATCTCTGGTTCCTCTGTCTTTTCTAACACCAGCTTGAACATCTTGAAGTTCACGGTTCACATATTGCTGAAGCCCAACTTGGAGAATTTTGAGCATTACTTTACTAGTGTGTGAGAGGAGTGCAATTGTGTGGCAGTTTGAGCATTCTTTGGCATTGCCTTTCTTTGGAATTGGAATGAAAACTGACCTTTTCCAGTCCTGTGGCACTGCTGAGTTTTCCAGATTTGCTGACATATTGAGTGTGGCCCTTACACAGCATCTTCTTTTAGGATTTGAAATAGCTCAACTGGAACTCCATCACCTCCACTAGTTTTGTTCATAGTGATGCTTCCTAAGGCCCACTTGACTTCGCATTCTGGGATGTCTGGCTGAAGTAAGTGATCGTACCCTCGTGATTATCTGGGTCATGAAGATCTTTTTTGTACAGTTCTTCTGTGTATTCTTGCCACCTCTTCTTAATATCTTCTGCTTCTGTGAGGCCCATAGTTTTTGTCCTTTATCCTGCCCATCTTTGCGTGAAATATTCCCTTGGTATCTCTGATTTTATTGAAGAGATCTCTAGGCTTTCCATTCTATTGTTTTCTTCTGTTTCTTTCCATTGTTCACTTAAGAAGTCTTTATCTCTCCTTAATATTCTTTGGCACTCTGCACTCAGGTAACTTGAATAAATAATCCATTAGAAGTTACTGTTATAAATTACTCATGTCCTAGTAACTGAAAAAGGTTGTTTTATCATCAAGGAATTAAAAAGAAAAATTATTTTTTATTAAATTCTTGACAGAGACAATATATTTAAAACATACATCAGGCCTGGAACTCAGAAACACTGTGTGTAGTTTAGTTTCCTGACTTAATGCTCTGAGGCCTCCTCTGTCATTGTGACAGGCAGGTCGTTTTACCTCTTGGAATGCTTTTTTTTTTTTAAAGTACCAGCCCTTGAAAAACAAGATGATAACGCTAATACTTTCTGGAGGATATAAAACCCTGGAGGTAAACTTTTTCCTTAAGGGAAAAAAAACCTCTATATATTTAATGATTTAAAATTGTTTGAATTTAATGATTTTATTGTTTGTAAAATAGATGCTTTATCTATATAATGACCCTTGGAACTAAAAAGCCTCTTGATGAAAGTGAAAGAAGAGAGTTTTCACTGTCTTTCAACTTTTTCAAGTTGGCTTAAAGCTCAACGTTCAGAAAACGAAGATCATGGCATCTGGTCCCATCACTTCATGGGAAATAGACGAGGAAACAGTGGAAACAGTGGCAGACTTTATTCTTTTGGGCTCCAAAATCACTGCAGATGGTGACTGCAGCCATGAAATTGAAAAAGGCTTACTCCTTGGAAGGAAAGTTATGACCAACCTAGATAGCATACTGAAAAGCAGAGATATTACTTTGCCAACAAAGGTCCGTCTAGTCAAGGCTATGGTTTTTCCAGTGGTGATGTATGGATGAGAGTTGTACTGTGAAGAAAGCTGAGCACCAAAGAATTGATGCTTTTGAACTGTGGTGTTGGAGAAGACTCTTGAGAGTCCCTTGGACTGCAAGGAGATCCAACCAGTCCATTCTGAAGGAGATCAGCCCTGGGATTTCTTTGGAAGGAATGATGCTAAAGCTGAAACTCCAGTACTTTGGCCACCTCATGCGAAGAGTTGACTCATTTGGAAAAGACCCTGATGCTGGGAGGGATTGGGGGCAGGAGAAGAAGGGGACGACAGAGGATGAAATGGCTAGATGGCATCACTGACTTGATGGACGTGAGTCTGAGTGAACCCCGGGAGTTGATGATGGACAGGGGGGCCTGGCGTGCTGCGATTCATGGGGTCACAAAGAGTCGGACACTACTGAACAACTGAACTGAACTGAACCTTAAATGAAAATAACGAGTAATGGGTTGACTCAGTATTTAAATAAATATTTATTTACATAGGTAGCTTATAATAATAGCTAATCATATATCTGCTAATTTTAATGATACCACCTTATTTTCAGTGCTTTGCATGGATCAGTTACTTTAATTCTCACAACTCCATTAAAAGTATGTTTAATCATGTGATTATTAGATTACTATCTGCCTCCCACACTGGGTGGTAAGCTCTGTGGAATCAGAAACCATTTCTGATTTTGTTTACCAATGTTCACTCTGTCCACAGAGCTGACCATACAATAAAGCTTAAATTTGAATGAATGAATGAATGAAATGAATTCTTAATAGCTAATGCTGATTACCTTTTGATAATGATGCCTGCCTCCATCAAAGTAGTGATGCTTTCTCTGAAGTATTAAGATACATATCATATGATCTGTTTAAAATCTTAAGTATTTAAAGTCAACATTTTTTCTTTGCTGGTCACATCTTGACATCATGGTGATTAAAATTCCTTAGAAATAGAGCACAGTAATATATTTCATTACATTTAGCATTTTTTAAAAATTGTTTTCAGCTTGACTAATGGTTTGAATTGCAGTCATACTGTGTACTAACCATTGTGCAGAATTTAATTTCAAGTTCTTGGTTGCTTGTTTTTACTTGGCAGGAAATGTAATTCTTTGACGAAACCCTTTTAGCTTTAAGAAAGTAAAGCTACCAGGTGCTTCATTTCCCTTCTTCAGTCTACCATCCTTAGGAATACTGTTTTCATTTGACTTCTAAGGGAGAAGATGTCAACCGGACACTAGAAGGTGGAAGAAAGCCTCTTCATTATGCAGCAGATTGTGGACAGCTTGAAATCCTGGAATTTCTGCTGCTGAAAGGAGCAGATATTAATGTATGTAAAGAACATTGTCATTCTAGAAAAAAAATTCCTGTTGTATGCTTTTGGGTAGTTGTTTCCATTAGCTTTGTAAAATAGTTACTGGTGGAAATCTCATGTGAAGTAAGAATATAGTCTGAAATTTTGCCGAATTTCTGTAGCTTGAAATACATGGTTGTGATTTTTTTTTTTAATAAGCAGAACAAGTTTATTTTTTTAAACTGATAAAACTAGGGGGTGGGGGACACGGGATAGATAGATTCATGCTTCCTTTTCATGTTCTAAAGCATTTTGAGAGTTAGCACTATCTGTAGGTGGCAAATGGCTATCACCCAATGGAAGATAGTCCCTGTAGTCATACGGAAAATCTAAAAGTGGATTTTTGGACAACGGTCAGGCAGCAGTTATCTCTTGATTCTTACCTTTTGTAGCTTCTGCATTCCAGAGTTTCAGAAAAATGATTAAGTAACCATAACAGCAAGTGAGATGAACTTTTCACATCCCAAGGGCTGCCATGTCACCTGGCCCTGCGGTGGGCATCTGTTACCTCTTCACACTGGCGTGCCTGCAGCAGTGGGGAGTTGAGGCTCAGAGCGGTTCAGTAACTAACTAGTCACACAGTGAAGTGCCAGAGTCCAGATATGAGCTGGGGTCATAGTCCTGCTCCTTCTGTTTCACTGGCTTCTAATGAGCCTAGGCCTCTGTCAGCTCTATAAGAGGCTAAAAATAGGAGAACATTGATTTTCAATTATTTACAAGCATTCCTTAGTGATCTAGAGAGAAGGAAGAAATGAAAAATGGATAAAGTGATCTATATCTCATTCTTTCATAGGCTCCAGATAAACATCATATCACACCTCTTCTGTCTGCCGTCTATGAAGGTCATGTTTCCTGCGTGAAATTGCTTCTGTCAAAGGTGAGGTCAATTGCTGATTTTTATTGGTTTCTCTATTGTTTTATAACTGTTCAAGCTAAGTAATTGGTTATTAATTTACTTAAATTTTGTGTGGCATCAGGAACAGAAAAATTAGAGGTAACAGCCAAAATTGAAGTCTAGAGCAATGTTGCTTGAAAGAGCTAATCCACACGCTGTTACCGGTTCTTGGTGGGTAAAGACCCTGAGCTAGAAAATGAGTCAACACAGTCTCCTTCATCAAGAATATCTTGCAAATTTTTTTTTTTAAGTAGCTGAACTAGACATTGTACTTAACATGGAAAATGTTGTCCTGTGCGAGTCACAGTTTGCAGACTGGTGCCACATTCACATACCACATTTTTAATAACCTTGCCTTTGAAATTTGTAAACTTCTTTGTATGTAGTGGTCTTTCTGAGCAAGATTATTGAGGATTGCTGTAAGGGCTCTCCAAGTCATTTGGTTTCTTGATGTGATTGAGATCATGGTACATTTGGAGTTTTCCAGTGTTTTATCTTTGATTACAAGCTCTCAAATGAAGATCAGAGTCCAGCCTTAGAAATTAACCAGTCAGTTGGAACCATTCCAGCTGTATTAGATGGAAACCACAAATGTTGGAAGACAAGAAATAGTCGTAAAATAAGGCACTTCACATTAATCCCAAGATTATCTTTTCATGGCCATAATGTTTAATTTGGAATTTTCAAATAAGTCCTGCTAAAAGAAACAAGAAAGAATTAGAAATGAAATGAGTAAACATTTTGCACAGTACCTGACACATCATAATAGTCAGTAAATAGCTTTTATTATGTTTAAGACTAAAGAGGATTTTATGCTTCATAAATTCAGTTTCAGTAGGATTTGGAGAACATTGGGAAAGAAAGTAGTACTTTTGTCCCAACACTTTGACAACTTTTCAAAGGTACTATCTGAAAGCAGTTAACCCAGGCCTTTAAAATTAGGGGGTTTTACCCATACCTTTAGCACAAATACCGGATTTCTTGAAGTGTGTGGTGGTGGTGGTTTTTGCAAGTTTTGGAGAGTTGGGAGCTTTGGGGTAATTTTTAGATATTATATACCACACTGATTTAAAAAGCCAAAATAAAGGAACACATTATCCTTTGCCACTGTAATGGATCCAGCATCTTCGGTAGAATATTTCCAGCCACTGTATCTTTCTCCTGTCTTCGTGTCCCCCACACCCATGTAAAGATTAAAAAGAACCTTTGAGAACTATGGATAATTTCAGCCTCAGGAGAATGTTTTTGTATTATGTTAAAAACTGGTTGTCACAGCTACAAATATTAATTTACAATTCATGAAAGATTTATTTAATTGTAATATTTTATTGGTTAGGACTCTTTATTGAAAGTAACTAAACCCAGCTTAGACAGGCTCAAGCAGTAAGAGATCATGTTGACTCACACAGTTCTAGGTTGAGGCACAGCTTGTCCGTGGGTGTAAGCCACGTGACCAGCATCTGATTTCTTTGTGTGTATCTCTCAGCTCTCTTCCTCAGGGTTGGCTTAATTTTCCCACCTCAATATATCTTCTGAGTGTAGAGCAAAAGCAGCAGCAATACTATATTATATTGAGAGTTGCTTAGACCTTAAAAGTTCTCAGAGGAAAAAGTTTAAAGTATGTGAGGTGATTTTTATTTAAACTTATTGGGGTAACCATTTCACAGTACATACACATATCATTTTGTTGTATACCTTAAGTTGCCATTATACTATCAGTTATATCTCAATTACAAATTAATAAGTCAGAATAAAACCAATAAATGACTACTCCTCCTCCTTCTTTCTGTGGCCTTTTGTACCTAGCCAAGGATTTTTGTTCTCTGAAAATAGAAACCTCCATGGGATCCTTTTTTCACTTAGGGCTCTGGTCATTTACCAAGTGAGGTACCCCTAAGCCAGCTCCTTCTTTGTAGTCAGATCTCAAACTGGAGACCAGAACTGTATGTCTTTCTGATAAGCCTTTCTTTCTACCTGAGTTCAGTTCAGGTCAGTTAATCAGCCGTGTCCAACTCTTCACAACCCCATGAATCACAGCACGCCAGGCCTCCCTGTCCATCACCAACTCCCGGAGTTCACTCAAACTCATGTCCATCGAGTCGATGATGCCATCCAGCCATCTCATCCTCTGTCGTCCCCTTCTCCTCCTGCCCCCAATCCCTCCAGACATCAGGGTCTTTTCCAGTGAGTCAACTCTTCGCATGAGGTGGCCAAAGTATTGGAGTTTCAGCTTCAGCATCAGTCCTTCCAAAGAACACCCTGGACTGATCTCCTTCAGAATGGACTAGTTGGATCTCTTGCAGTCCAAGGGACTCTCAAGAGTCTTCTCCAACACCGCAGTTCAAAACCATCAATTCTTTGGTGCTCAGCTTTCTTCACAGTACAACTCTCACATCCATACATGACCACTGAAAAAGAACATAGTCTTGACTAGACGGACCTTAGTCGGCAAAGTAGTATCTCTGCTTTTGAATATACTATCTAGGTTGGTCATAACTTTCCTTCCAAGGAGTAAGTGTCTTTTAATTTCATGGCTGCAGTCACCATCTGCAGTGATTTTGGAGCCCCAAAAAATAAAGTCTGCCACTGTTGCCACTGTTTCCCCATCTATTTCCCATGAAGTGATGGGACCAGATGCCATGATCATCGTTTTCTGAATGTTGAGCTTTAAGCCAACTTTTTTACTCTCCTCTTTCACTTTCATCAAGAGGCTTTTTTTATGACCTTAGTCGGCAAAGTAGTATCTCTGCTTTTGAATATACTATCTAGGTTGGTCATAACTTTCCTTCCAAGGAGTAAGTGTCTTTTAATTTCATGGCTGCAGTCACCATCTGCAGTGATTTTGGAGCCCCAAAAAATAAAGTCTGCCACTGTTGCCACTGTTTCCCCATCTATTTCCCATGAAGTGATGGGACCAGATGCCATGATCATCGTTTTCTGAATGTTGAGCTTTAAGCCAACTTTTTTACTCTCCTCTTTCACTTTCATCAAGAGGCTTTTTTTAGTTCCTCTTCACTTTCTGCCATAATGGTGGTGTCATCTGCATACCTGAGGTTATTGATATTTCTGCCGGCAATCTTGATTCCAGCTTGTGCTTCTTCCATCCCAGCGTTTCTCATGGTGTACTCTGCATAGAAATTAAATAAGCAGGGTGACAATATACAGCCTTGATTGACGTACTCCTTTTCCTATTTGGAACCACTCTGTTGTTCCATGTCCAGTTCTAACTGTTGTTTCCTGACCTGCATATAGGTTTCTTCAAGAGGCAAGTCAGGGTTTTTTTTGGGCTCCAAAGTCACTGCAGATGGTGACTGCAGCCATGAAATTAAAAGGCGCTTACTCCTTGGAAGAAAAGTTATGACCAACCTAGAGAGTATATTCAAAAGCAGAGACGTTACTTTGCTGACTAAGGTCCGTCTAGTCAAGGCTATGGTTTTTCCTGTGGTCATGTATGGATATGAGAGTTGGACTGTGAAGAAGGCTGAGCGCAGAAGAATTGATGCTTTTGAACTGTGGTGTTGGAGAAGACTCTTGAGAGTCCCTTGGAGTGCAAGAAGATCCAACCAATCCATTCTGAAGGAGATCAGCCCTGGGATTTCTTTGGAAGGAATGATGCTAAAGCTGAAACTCCAGTACTTTGGCCACCTCATGCGAAGAGTTGACTCATTGGAAAAGACCTTGATGCTGGGAGGGATTGGGGACAGAAGGAGAAGGGGACGACAGAGGATGAGATGGCTGGATGGCATCACGGACTCAATGGACGTGAGTCTGAGTGAACTCCGGGAGTTGGTGATGGACAGGGAGGCCTGGCGTGCTGCAATTCATAGGGTCGCAAAGAGTCAGACACGACTGAGCGATTGAACTGAACTGTGTACTTCTAGAAACAGATAACAGGGCAGCCATCCTGGTGGGTGCATTTGGAACATTGGTTCCCTTGTGCTAAGTCATAGGCAATAGCAGGCTTGAGCTGGAGGTACCTTGTATGGATAATACCCTGAAGGAACTACAGTCTTTAGCCTGAAATCAAGTTACTAACTCATACTCTTCTCATATGACATGTCCTGCCCTTCCCTACACCCTCTGGAGGCCATTGCACTAAACAAATAACATAAAATACAAGGATGAGCATCAAACCAAGAATCACCAAACACTTACAAAGGAAACATCAGTTCATTGAATAAGACACTCTGATGCAATAAACCAAAGGGTGGTCACCAAGAAAGTAGTATTAATGGAATCAAAGGGATTGGACTTTGAAAGAAAACAAGTAGATATCCTCAGAGGAGAAAGAAGAATTTATTTCATAAAACAAGAACAGGCATCTATTTCAAGAGCCAAGTAAATATTACATTGGAAGTAAAACATTTAATTGATATTTTAAAAATCACTCATAAATGGGATGAAAAATGGGATGCATACAGTTGAAGAAGAAATTAAACTGGAGGCTTGAATAAAGAAATAATTTGGAATGTAATATAAAAAGCAGATTTAAGGAAGTGTACGTCCAAGTGTTGTGAAGTCTTAATAAAGGCTGCATATTGCTCTCACTAAAAAAAGAGAAAAGAAAAAGAATGAAACAAAGCTTAAAAAGACATGGAGGATAATACTAGGAGTTTCAAGATCCATTTACTAGGGCCTCTCAAAAGAGAGAAGCGAGAGAGAGTGGTTGAGGTGAGGAAGGAGAGTGGAAAGAGAAGAAAAAAAATCAAATGGCCAAAGATGAATTGTCTGGGGGCTTCCCTGGTAGCTCACTGGTAAAGAATCCTCCTGCCAATGCAGGAGACACTGGTTCAGTCCCTGATCTGGGAAGATCCCACATGCCTCGAAGCAGCTAAGCCCATGCTCTACAATTATTGAGCCCATGGTGCTCTGGAGCTGAAGCTGCAACTACTGAAGCCTGTTGACTCTAAAGCCCGTGTTCCACAACAAGAGAAACACTGCAATGAGAAGCCTGTGCATTGCCACAAGAGTGCAATCCCCCACTCGCCACAACTAAAAAAAAAAGCCCATGCAGCAACAAAGACCCAGCACAGCCAAAAAAAAAAAGGAAAATTATAAAAAGATGAATTGTCTGATGATAAGTGTCCCTACAGTGCTCGGGATTCCCAAGTGACTTAGTGGTAAAAATCTGCCTGATAATGAAGGAGACATAGGTTCTATCCATGGGTCAGGAAGATCCTCTGGGGAAGGAAATGGCAACCCACTCCAATATTCTTGCCTGGGAAATCCCAAGAACAGAGGCGCCTGGTGGGCTATATAGTTCAAGGGGCTGCAAAAGGGTTGGACACGACTTGGCGACTAAACAACCACAGTGCTCATCTTGACAAATGAATAAAGATGTTCCTTAGATGTATTAGGGTGAATATTCAGAGTGAAGAGATCTTGAAAAGCTTCACAGAGAAGAAAAATGGAATACTGTTTTGATTAGAAGTATAAGGACTCTTAGCTGTCTTGGAGGGGTGGGAAGGGAATCCATCTTTGGGGAGAGGCATGCATGGAAATAGAGTTAATATTACAGTATAGTTTTACACTGTGAATATAAAACTGAATTCCTGTTGTTAGCAAACTCTTCTTGGTTGCTCAGGTTACTTACTATCCTTGGACAATGGTTTGGATTCTCTATGATACATGTGAGATATTAATGTTAGTCAAAAGCAGAGTCTTTGAAATGCTACACAATCTTGGTTTGGAAGCTAGCCCTGAAAGGACTTCACAGCCATCTATATTTGCAGCCCTCTTTCTCTTCCTGGGGCCAAGACCTTGTTTACCACCCTGGAGGACACAGCTCAGACTAGAAGTGGCTGAGATTTCCTTTCAAAATCCAGGGCTTTCCGATAGAATGGTTGACAGCTCTTCTTTCCCGGAAAGCTCTGTTTAGGCTGCTGATGGTGTAACACTTTCTACTCCAAACAAGAAAAAAAGGCCCTTATCCTGGAGAATCTTTTGAGATAAGTAGGAAAGAACAGATGCTGAGTTTTAGTTCATATTAAGATTGGATTTGCAAGGGCCTACTTATTGGTAACTTGATAACCTTGATTTAACTGTCCAGGTCACTGGAGTCTTTACAGTACATGTGTGTTTATTATGGAACAATTAACCAAGGAACACAGGCTAATATTTCTTAGCAAAAGCTCCTTGTAGGAGGAATATTGACCAGTTTATTGATCACTATTTCTATAAGGATTTCTTTCTAAAGAATATCATATTTTATTGATTAAAGGGACTCCGTGGTTCTGTTATTTTCATGTTAACTCCCTGAATCTTGTGTGATTTCAGAGGGCAGAGCCCACCGGTTGCTGAATTTAACTTACTCCTGAAAGCTCACACTTTGGAAACCTATGGGGTGGATCCTCACCCATGCAAGGTAACTACCTCTCTCTGCAGGTTGACAGATTGTTTCACCCAAAAGACAATTAATTGGTATACAGGCCTAAAGGAGCCCTTCTAAGATATTCCCACAGCCTGATCCATCACCCCTGATGGGAAGGGACAACAGTGTACTGCAGTCACACGTTTGGGTAGTTGATTTTATCCATTAGAGTCTTCTAATTGCTTGCTCATTCACTCATCCATCAATTGGGTGGTTTTAACCCCTGAGAAGTTGTGGGATCCTAACAGGTTTGTTTGCAAAGACCATTGCCAGCAAGAATGCAGTCTTTAACAATGGGTAAGCAGAATAAAGGGCTTCCCAGGTGGCGCTAGTGGTAAAGAACCCACCTGCTAGTGCTGCTGCTGCTAAGTCGCTTCAGTCGTGTCCGACTCTGTGCGACCCCAGAGACGGCAGCCCATCAGGCTCCCCCATCCCTGGGATTCTCCAGGCAAGAACACTGGAGTGGGTTGCCATTTCCTTCTCCAGTGCATGAAAGTGAAGAGTGAAAGTGAAGGTGCTCAGTTGTGTCCGACTCTCAGCGACCCCATGGTCTGCAGCCTACCAGACTCCTCCGTCCATGGATTTTCCAGGCAAGATTACTGGATTGGGGTGCCATTGCCTTCTCCACCTGCCAGTGTAGGGAGATGTAACAGATGTGCATTTGATCCCTGGGTTGGGAAGATCCTCTGGAGGGGGACATAGCAACCCACTCCAATATTCTTGCCTAGAGAATCTCATTGACAGAGAAGCCTGGCAGGCTACAGTCCATGGGGTCGCAAAGCATTGGACACGACTGAAGCAACATAGCACACACACAAATGGAAGGGAAAATCTTTTAATTGATCTTTAGAGTATATATTTTTCTTTCCTCCTTTACTTGAATTACTTGACAGTTTTTCTCTCAAGTGGGAGATCAAGACCACGTGTATCAGAAACACTCAAGTCCCACCCCAGAGCCACCGATCAGCATCTCTGGGGAACCTGGAACCTGCCTTTTAAACAAGCTCCCAACGTGGTACTCAAGCACATGTGTTTCAGAAGCATTTTATGAAAACAGTGTTCTTTTCATATCCTAAACCCACTGCACATCAAACAGACACTAATCTGAATCCTAAACTAAGCATTTATATCAACCAGGCTCTTAAAGGTGTGTTTTTGAGTCATACTAGGTCATTTCTTTACCCAGGTGGGACCAGCTAATGGTATTCGGTGAAGTCCCTTGTAGTAGACCTCGTAGCTCAGGCTGGACCTTGGAAGGGCCTGGGGAGCCCCATCACCCGCTGTTGTCCAGTCCCATGGGGATGTGAAGGGGCAGCCCAGGCAGAGAGCTGGCAGGCTGGTTGACAGTGGCATGTGCATCTTCTGCCTCTGCCCACATGATTATTTTAGAGTATTTGCCAGATGTCTCTTCCTGCTAATGGTATAAATTAGATCATTCCACTTCATGAATTAGATTTTATCCACAAATCTGAGCCTCTCTGTCTGTTTTATTTATTACCTGGAGACTGACTCGAGTTTTGTTGTTATCATTGTTGTTCCCGTGCCTTAATTTATCCATGGTTAGTTTTCCTGCTGGAGACTGGAATCAAAGTAGGCATTTCAGGCATATCTTTATTTTTAAATTACCAGAAATCCCATTGACTAGTTAGTTTAGATGCTGAGGGCTTTGGTTTCAGGGCTGATGACAACCAGGAACAATTTTCCTACTGACATGGTGGATCTGACAGCTCAGGCAGTCCCAGAAGACACTTGGAAGTAGACTAGTGGTTTGGGACTAACCTGTATTTTCCCAGGAAGTTTCTGGAGGGGCAGAGGTCCACTCCTCAAATAGAAAAGCTACACATTCCTGGCCATCACCCACATTTTAGAGGTACTATCCTTGGAAGTCTCATCTTAGAAACTTAGTTTATGGCTATGATCATTGTTGGAGAAGGCAATGGCACCCCACTCCAATACTCTTGCCTGGAAAATCCCATGGATGGAGGAGCCTGGAAGGCTGCAGTCCATGGGGTCGCTGAGTTGGACACGACTGAGTGACTTCACTTTCACTTTTCACTTTCATGCATTGGAGAAGGAAATGGCAACCCACTCCAGTGTTCTTGCCTGGAGAATCCCAGGGACGGGGGAGCCTGGTGGGCTGCTGTCTATGGGGTCGCACAGAGTCGGACACGACTGAAGTGACTTAGCTGCAGCAGCAGCAGCATAATCATTGTATTTAACCTAAAATTCACCCAGACTGAGGATGAATAAGCATATAATTTACCCTTTATTTGATATTCCTTAATTGAATATGTTCTTATTTCTGGGTTTTGTTTTGTTTTGTTTTGTTTTTTTCAGGATTCAACAGGCACAACAACATTTTTAGGATTCACTGCTGCAGGCTTTGTGGTATTCCAGGGAAATAAGAGAATCCATTTGTTAAAGTGGTGAGTACTTGTTTGGAAAACAATTCTTGTTTTTTCTTAATCTTGTTTTTCTTTCCCAGTCTTTGACTTTCTATTTGGAACTGCCAGGTAGAATGCCTAAGATCCATTTCCCTGCCTTGGAGCTTCTTACAAAGAGATTATTCATCTATAAATGAAGTTCAATCTTGGTTTCTCTAGACCTCAGGAGACCTGGAGTGGTCCCAGGCTCAGAGGCTCTGCCTTGAAAGAGAAAGTGTCCAGGACTCCTGGTGAAGAAATACCAGGGGTGACCACAGGGTGCCTCAGAGCAGGGTTAGGGTACAAGTTCCCTCAGACAATAAGAACTCCTATTTCTGTCACTTCTTTTCATTCTCTTCTGTTGAATTCTTGCTGCAGACCCACCCCTCTGTAATCCAGTGTATCAGTGAAGATGCTTTTGACTCAAAGGAACAGGAATGTCTGCTCACAGTGGCTTACAGATGAGAGGCCAGCAAAAGTTGCAGGGGTCTGGCAGCCACATGGTCCTTTAACTTAACTACCTGGCAGCATCATGAAGGACTCGCACCTTTGCATTTTCTTCTCTGCAGTCGCAGGGTGGTAGCTTTTGTCCCCAGGTTCATGCTTATAAAATGGCCATGCATGCAACTTCAGTTGTCAGATCTTCCCGTGGCAACACCCTCAAGGAGAACAGCCCTTCGCATGTGTCTCCTGGGAAGACAAGGATAGCTTTTTGAGAAGCTCTATAAGAGACTTCCTGTGTAATTGGGCAGGGTGGGTCATATGTGCCTCCTTAAACCAATCCTTCCAAGAAGTAGAATTCTGTGATGAGGGTGGTCAAATCAAGATTCATCCTCTTGGGGAGAACATCATCTATATAAACACTTGATCTAGAGGAAGAATAAAGTATGGATTCTGTCAGTAAGGACATGGGAGAATGGACCAGCAGTGCCTGCAATGTCCAATCAGGGAACAAAATAGTTTTGTTAAAGAGTGAAGAAGTCTGCAGAAACTAACACAACATTGTTAAACAACTATACTCCAATAAAAAATGTAACAAAATAAAAAGAAAGACAAATCAAAAAAAATTGGACTTATCTTGACTGTACTTTAAAACACAAAGAGTGAAGAAGGCTGAACATTTTGTGTGTACTGGAATATTGTAAGGGCTTAGTCTTGCTCACAGCTTCAGCTTGATTTGGTTCCCTCTCTGATGGTCCTTGACAGACTTGTCACCTGGTCTTCTGGGTTGTGGACTCATTCTCTTGGCTTGAGCCCTAGGGGTCGGAAGTTTTTGATCGGCCTCTGGGCATCCACCCTTAGTCCTGGATTGCAAATGCTCTCTCATGCTTATCTAAACCTCCATTTCATGGTTCTTTTAGCATCAGGATTTCTTCCAGCACTTTTTTGTCAAGTCCCCATCCACCCCATTACTTCTTGGCACTCTCCTCTGAGCACCTGCCTTCCCTTCAAACCTTCTCTACAGGAATAGAATCGATCAGCTCATGTCCACTTTGCTTCCTACACCTTCTGCTCTGTTTTTATGATCAGGCTTCTCTTCCTAAGAACCCTAATTTGCCTAAATATCTTCCCTACCTACTCTGTCATTGCCTTTATTCATGTCATACTGTCAATTCGCATCTGTGCCCACATACTCTCTTCCTCCATAATGAGCATTCTCAAACTTTCGTGTGTCTCTAATAAATCACTTAACTGTCTGAGTCTCAATGTACTCGTTCATAAAATGGGCATTCATTATATCCAACTACTTTTTAGGAAAGAAAGGAGATGGGGGAGAAGGAAATGAAATAGTGTGTGTGAAAGTGACTTGATTTGTGAACTAAGATGTTTTATAAATACATAGCATGGTGGGTTACCTACTTTCTTCTCTGTGTCTTCAGTATTTGTAAAGAAGCTCTGATGTTAACCACCCTTCACTCCATTCCAGAATAAGTTCCCTAGGGATTTTCTGACTTTAGGGAGCATGGGCAGGGCTTCCTCCATTCTCTCCTACAATTACAAGAGGCTTGAGGGTCCTGCAGGATGTTTGATCCTTAGGTACTACTCAACTCTGGAGTCCTTGGGTTAGATGCGTGCATAGTGATTGCAAGTCTCTTCCCTTGGAGCTTTAGTTTCTTCCTGGGTCCACTGAAGAGTTGAGATGGACAGTCCCCAGATCTTTTGTTTCTAGGTTCTAAATCTTGGTATTTCTGGTGGGATGTTGTCATCCCCATCTCTTCCAGCTGTGGCTTAGGAACACATTTGAACAGCCATGTACATGTTACTAAAATAAATTTTCTCCGCATGTTAAACCTAGTGTTGTTTTGTTTTGAACATCCACTGAACTTTATCCCTCTTGCAAATCCTCACCACAGCTTAATATGACCTCACTGTTCTTTTTCCCCAGGAAAAGCACAGGGGCACATATCACTGTCCTAGGAATTAGATCAAAGGAATAAAAATAGAGTTCCCTCCTCTCTTTACACTTATCTTCTTACCAAGAAGATGACCTTAGGTCTACATTTCAGGTAGATTTTAACTGAGCATCTCCTTAAGATGAGGCCTCAAGTCTTTTGACTATAGTTCCTCAAGGTATCCTTAGAGTTTTGAGCATTTCATTATCTAACAAAATGGTTCATTTATAAACAGGGAGGGCAGAAATGAGAATTTTGCAGTGTGGTACATGTCTTGGAGATGGATGTGAAAGGATACAGATATTGTGAATCCATATGGTTTCATTAACCAAATCTGAAATAACTATTACATACTTCCTACCTCACAAAGTAGGTTGGCCAATTAATATTGTTTTGGTCATTAATATTCATGAAACCTCTAGAGCTCCTTGGAAGAAAGGTGCAGCTTAACTATAAAAAATAAACAATTCTGAGCTGCCTACGGATCCTCTCTTGGGAAGAAAATTGCTGTAGAATTCACTTGGGGGCTCTTCCCTGCTCATTTGGCCTCCAGCAATGATAAGATAATATTCTTGTTTCCTTGCTGTCTGCTTGGCATTTGTGTGTCAGATGGATTCCTATGGGAAAGCGGGTACCTTAATTAGCTGCCACTTTTTTTTTTCTTCTCACCCAAAGAGATTTTCTTTTCTTAGGCCAGATGTCTGCAAACTGAAGTTTGAAGGGAAGACATTTTATGTGATTGGCACCCAGAAGGAGGTCAGAAACTGCTTTTCTACCTGTCTATTGTTGGGTGTGCATGCATGTGTTTGTACATGCGTGTGTGCAGGTGTGCCTGTGCATGAGAAAGTTTCAGGTATGACATGTACCTGTAGTATGTAGTCCCCAAAGACCATGATGTTAAAGTTTGTGATGATACCAGAAATTTAGAGGTAAATAACACCAGGTTTCCACATTTAAGAATTAATCCAGTGAACAATGCTGACCATATACCCCTGTGTAAAAACGAGGTTGTGATAGACTTGTGCTTTCGGGTGCCTCAGGTGGTAAAGAATCCACCTGCAATGCAGGAGACCCAGGGTTTGATCCCTGAGTCGGAAAGATCCCCTGGAGAAGGGAATGACAACCCACTTCAGTATTCTTGCCTGGAGAATTCCATGGACAGAGGAGTCTGGTGGGCTACAGTCGATGGAGACACAAAGAGTCAGACATGACTGAGATACTAACACTTTAACTTTCACTGACTTGAGAAATAGCTAATGGCTCTTCTCCATACCTCTATCAACTGCCAGAATACAAAATTAGGAAATGAATTAATAATACTTAAAGATAGACATCAACCAGTGTTGATTAGAGTTTTATGAAAAATATAAGTCTTGGGAATCTTAAAATCAAGGAGTTACCACATGTAGGTTGGGTTTATCATTTGGGAGGAGGCCATTACTGAAGAACCTCAGAGCTCAGTCTGAAAGTTTCTCGATTTTCTTGAGCCTAGTGTTTAAGCACTAGATATTCAAGAATGGTGAGTAAATTTTTAAATTCATCCAAGTCTGATTGAGAGGTAGGTGATGCCTGGAGTGTTGAGAAAGATTATGAAGCTGTTCTTCACCAAAACAGGACCTGGAGAGGTTAGTAATATCTGCAAAGGGTGAGGGAAGGGGAAATATGATTTTAGCATCTTCTAAGTACATATTAATGAATAAGTTACTTCAATTCTGTTTGGTAGGAGGTGGGATACAAATAGGTAAATTCTTAAAAGAAAAATATGAAAAACTTAAGCTGTGTTTAACGTGCCCTTAATTGTTTTGTTATATTTTATTAGAAAAAAGCTGTGTTGGCATTTCATACTTCAACACCAGCTGCGTGCAAGCATCTTTGGAAGTGTGGGGTGGAGAACCGGCCTTTTATAAGTAAGTCACTTTTATTCATTTAATCATAGGTTTGAAAAGCACTTCTGGAGTCCTTTATGTTTCACAAACAGCTACATATTCATTTCTTTTAATATAGTCCTTTTTTATTATATTTAAGTGAGTTATAAATTTGCTGCATTGTGACTCCCAACCACTGTTGGCCTGACCATGTCTTGAACTTTATACTGGGTGTGTCCTAATTGCTATGGGCTTTTTGGGGGAAGGCACATTGTTGTTTCCATTCAACATGTCACAGGATCTGTTTTTGGTTGGTGCCCCCCTTAGAAGCAGACCTTGGGAAGAGCTTAGTGCAAATGGGGTGTGGTTACTGAATGTACCAATAGGGGAGTGGAGGAGGGAGAAGGGAAGCAAGAAATATAGGGCATGATATTGAGTAGTCACTACTGTGAGCCACCGGACTCAGCTATGTCTGCTGGGGAACCCTAGCAGACTGCAGAATGTGCCTCAAAGTTCTCCCACTGACTGGCAAAGAGGTTGGTCTGTTTATCTACCAATTCCACATTCATTTTAGTTTAGGGACACTGACAAGGGCAGAGTTAATACACTCTAGCACTTCTGGCTTACTCTGAGCTTGGGTTGTATGTGCTCTCAACAACAGAAAAAGACACCTTAGGCAGAGAGTCACATATTCCTGGTAAGAAGGCTTCAGTGTTTAGAGATGAGAGCCAAAGGTTTTTAGGTAGAATACCATTAGAGTCTTCTAGGATCGTAGAAAGTCAGTGCTGCACAGAACTTCAGAAACCATCCATAAAACTCTCAGGTTTCAAAAAAGCTTCAAACTTAGGATTTTTCCATAAGTTCTAGTTTCTCCTCTTTGAGATCATTACTGATTGGAAGAGCAGTGGTGATGGATGCAGTTAGGAGCCTAGCGAGCCCTGCCTGGGGTATCAGCACCACTCACCCATGGAGTTCATCCAGGTGGATTTTGTTCCACTCCGCTACCCTGCCCTGCTACACTGAAATAGTCTTCTTATTAGACTCACCTGAAATACTGATTCTCTGATCATCCTAGGCTTTGGCTTACAAGGGCCTTCAGGAGAATGAAGGCTGAAACAGTGTTTTTCAAACCCCTTTTAAGCTACAGAACTCTTTTCCTTACACAGAAAGTGTAGACAAAGCCTATGCAAAAAAAGATAAAAATAGAGAAGCTGTGCTGTTGGTGAGGACCAAAGTTGGGACTGGGGACTAGAGACCCTTGACTCATTGCTCACTGCTCCATAGGAGGTTGGGTGATCAGTTGTCTGAGTTTGCCCATGACTTTCCCAGATTTGGAACAAGAATTCCCAAGTCTTGGGCAGATGCTATCAGGAGCATAATTTGAAAATGCTTGGACGAGATGATTCACAAAATGCTGTGCTTCTAGGAATGATGATGCATATCAATAAGACATCAAGGCATCTGTGAGTCTCCTGCAGTATTTGAAGACTGGTAAACATAGAATAGCTGACGACCTCTGAAAACTCAGCATGTCTAGACCACTGCATTCACACGACAGCAGAGAAAAGGAAAAGCAGACAGTCTGATGTTCTTAGTCTTAGTTGGAGCCTACACATTTTTGTTTTTGTTTTTAATCATTAAAAAATTGAGATAATACTCACATACTATAAAATCAACTGTTTTAATGTGTAAGTTCAGTGGTTTTAGTATAATTCACCAATTTATGCAACCATCACCACAATCCGATTATTCAGGACACTGAATAGTTTTTGCACACGTATTGTTTTATCATGAGTGAGAGAGTCAGTTGGTATATGGAGTAAAATAAATGTAAAAACACAATTGAAAAGAGGGGAGAGAAAGGGGGAAAACCCACAATCAAAGGAATCCATTTGGAGCATTTGGAGTATGCTTATTATCTGCCAGCTAACAAAGTAGTCTGACAATTCTATCATTGAATGGGCCAAGTAGGCATATCAAAAATATCACTTCCAGTCATCTGTAGAAGCTTCTGAAGACCCAAGGAGTGTAACTGTGAGAATAGTTGGCACCATACAAAGTTGACTGGGTCCTTCGTCAACACCTCTGCCAGGCTACCCTGTCTCTCCCATTAAGACTTCTAATCCCTAATATTTATCCTGACCTGAGATTTGCCCAAACATTGTGTTCCACCATTATCCCATAATTATCCCTGTTCCTTAAGAAAGAGGAAAGATAGAGCTTATCCTGACTCAGCAGTGTGACCTTGAACCAGTGGCTGACCACATCTGGCTCATCTGTTGAAGGGAGGAAGCTGGGACTCAGGTATGATTTGCTAGTATCACTGTGGCCTTGTGTTAAGAATAGGGGGCTTTGGAGGCCAACAGACTTGAGTTTGAACCTTGATTCTGTTGCTTACTAGTCATGTGACCTGAACCAAAACAATGAACACTTTGAGCCTTATCTTTATTTTTCATCTGTAAAATTCGATTGGTAATCCCTGCCCTGCAGTGTCTAGTCCTGCCAGGCACACTGACCATCAGTAAGTGGTAGCTGCTGCTATGACTATGATGACTCCCTGCTCCATGAATGGGGAATGTTTTCTGGGTGCCAGTTGGTTGCAGAGCCCAATCCCTTTGCTTCTGAAGGGCTCTGATTCTGTGAAGCTGAGAGCTTCCTTCACTGCCTACTTCCTTTCCTGGCCCTGCTTCTAGCTGATCATGGTTTTGGCCTTCATGGTCTGGGCCAGCAGAGCAAGGCACTGATCTTTTTTTTTTTTTAATTGGAGTATAATTTCTTTACAATGTTGTTAGTTTCTGTTGCACAACATGAATCAGATATATATTATATATATATATATAAAATATATATATATACACACACACACACACATACACACACCCCTACCTCTTGAGTCACCCCTGCCCCACCCCTCTAGATCATTACAGAGCACCAAGCTGAGCTTCCTTTGCTATATATCCAGTAGCTTCCCACTAGCTATCTATTTGACACATGGTAGTGTATATACATCAATGCTATTCTCTCAGTTTGTCCCACCCTCTCCTTCCCCTGCTGTGGCCACAAGTCTGTTCTCTATGTCTGCATCTCTATTCCTGCCTGCAGATAGGTTCATCAGTTCTATTTTTTTAGATTTCATACATATGTGTTAATATATGATGTTTGTTTTTCTCCTTCTGTCTTCACTCTGTATGGCAGACTCTGGATTTATCCATGTCACAAAGCCCTGATCTTGTTTCCTTGGTTGGGAGTGGTTTGTTTCCTCCTTTGCACTTCACCTATCATGAGAATAGGGAGGCCCCATGGCCAAGAATTCCCTAGTATGCTTTTAACACATGAATGTGCTGCTAGTTGTCAGCTGGCCTGGAGCCACCAATCAGGTTTGAGAGCCCTGGCTCTGAGATCTGCTGCCTGGGAACAGAGCCCAGAAACAGAAACTCTCCCTCCTGCTCCAACCCCCTGGGGGTCCCCAACACAGACTTAGACAGTCACCATCTGAGAGCTTCCTCCCTGCCATGTGTTTTGGGTGCTGCCACCCCCAGAGCCCTGGGATGTGCCATTTCTGGACACTGATTCCCTGAAAGAGTACTAGATTCCCTGAAGAATTCAGTGGCTCCCTGGTGGTTCTTCTGATGAATCTATGTCACACCTGCTTTAGGCTGAGACAGTGCTAGGGCTGAAACAGTGCTAGGCACTGGGGACACAGTGGAAGCTCAAATGATACTCTCTGTCCCCAGCTTTCTATGGAATTTTGTGCAGGACATAAAGGTAGTCCCTAATAAATTTCTTGTCTGGGTTAGTGTGCATTTTGTCAAACAGTATTACACTTGGTCGTCAAGGACCCAGAGTATCTCCATAAACTGACACCTTTCACACTTCAGTGAGCATGAGAGTTACCCAGAAATCCTGTTAGAATGTGGATTCTGGTTCAGTAGGTCTGGGTGGGGCCCAGGAGTCCAGATTTCTAATAAGCTCCCTGGTGATGCTGAGCTGCAGATGTATGGCCCACACTTGAGTAATGAGGTTCTAAACCAGAGATCCTCAGCCTGACTGCACATTAGAAGCACCTGGGGGAACTTTTAAACAATAATGACATGGACCCTACCTGAGACCCAATTAATTGAAATCTGAGTCCTCACCAAAATGTGTACACGAGTGTTCATAGCAGCATTCTTCATCATAGTTAAAACAGATGCCTATCAACTGATGAAAGGATAAAGGAAAGTGGTATATCCATACAATGGAATATTATTGAGCCATAAAGGGAGGAAGTACCTACTGATTTCTGCTACAACAGGGATGAAACTTGAAAACACGATGCTAAGGAGTGAAAGAAGGAAGGGACTTTTAATAGGTATTGGGAGGTTCTTTTGAGGGTAATGAAGATACTTTTTTTATGAATCTCTAACTTTTTAAATTATACTGAAATCCACTGAAGTGTACAATCTAAAAGGGTGAACATTATGTTATGTGAATTATATTTCAATAAAGCTTTTATTTTAAAAATTCAGAACCTGGGATGAAGGCTCTTGATATTATTAGTAATATACCTTTTCCAGGCAGAGTGAGCCTGCAGGGTTGCGTGCTCTAATCCTGTGGTTCTCAAAGTTTGGGTCCCTGGACCAGCATCAGCATTTCTGGGGAACTTGTTATAAAGGCCTAGCTCCAACTCGGACTTACTGAATCAGAACCTTGTATTTTCAAAAGCCCACCCAGTGATCCTGATGCATTCTGAAGTATGAGGACCTGCATGACCAAGACATTATTTTAAAAATACAGAAAAGCCTGGATTTGCAGCCTGGTTCCTCCAGCTTCTATGATGTGACCGTTGTTAAGTGAATTTACCCTTCTGTGCCTCAGTTTCCTCATGTAAGAATGTGGATTGCTTCTTCCTATGAGAGAGCTGTGAGGATGAAATGAATTAGTGTATTTAAAGTGCTTTTTAAATAATAAATTACTGCATTTAAGCACATCCCTGGTGGCTCAGCAGTAAAAAAAATCCACCTGCAATGCAGGAGATGGAGGATTTATCCCTGGGTTGGGAAGAGCCCCTGGAGGAGGAAATAGCAACCCACTCTAGTATTCTTGCCAGAGAATCCCATGGACAGAGGCGCCTGACAGGCTTCAGTCCATACGGTTGCATGAATCGGACATGACTGAGCAACTGAGAATGCAGTGTGCTTTGGATGGTGAATGATGCCTAGTAGGGCTCAGTAATAACATATATTGTTATTATAGTGATTACTCCAGAAGCTATAAACCATAGGGAAAAGGGAAATTGTATTGTTAGTTCTAGAGGTGGCCTTTAGAGCACCAGCCAGTGTCTCCCCAGCCCCTAACCTGACCTCCATCCTCAGCTCCTGTACTAACAGGCACCAGAGGAGAAGCTGGAAGCAAGGGTGAGTGGGGACATATCCCTGCAGAGCTGTGCTGTGTGCACAAAAGATGACACTGATAGTCAGCGAATGCTTTTCCTACTCCAGGCACTGTGAGTATGTATGCACGTCTCACAAACAGTATCCCATTTAAAACAGACTTTCAGTGTCAGGACTGGACAGAACTCCATAACGCCATGGGAAGGGGTCTCTAGGTAGAGTGACTCTGCCCTGAAAGTTCTAGGGGTGGGGGAGAGTTGTGACAGTAGAAAAGAGAGAAATGACGAGACCACCATGTGAATATACAGGCATCACCCAGTCAGGTGCTGGTCAACTGGAGACTGGATTTCCCTGTGAGGTCAGAGATTTGAGAATAGCCGGTGCTTCTGTGCTGAGGTTTTGATGAGTAGCTGGAGATGGAAGTGGGGAGAGGGAAGACCAGAAAGGAGGCTAGAGGAGACAGAACTGCTACTGCTACTAGGCTGTGCCCGTGTTGCCTACACTGGGAGGAAGGCTTGCCCTGGGCTCATGGATGGGAGAGCCTGGGAACAGAGAGCTGGAACGGGTCAGCTAGAGCTGGAGCCTGAAGCTCTTTTATTTGCCTCAGAGTGTTTGACATGGTTCCCGGGTATGGCCACGGCTTGGAGAATTGGCTTTGGTAGCTCAACAGTGAGCAGGCAATGCAGAGGTTTGGAGAGTGATATCAGGGATACAGAAATAGAGAGAGGGAGGGAGGGTGTCATATAATGAGCAAGGACTACTATAGATGTTTTCAGATCATTTTGTCTCATTAAGGTGGCACTAGTGGTAAAGAGCCCACCTGCCAATGCAGTAGACAAAAGAGATGTGGGTCAGTCCCTGGGTTGGGAAGATCCCCTGAGGTAGGATACGGCAACCCACTCCAGTATTGTTGCCTGAGAAAACACCATGGACAGAGAGGAGCCTGGTGGGCTACAGTCTATGGGGTCGCAAACAGTCTGACACAACTGAAGTGACTTAGCACTTCTTGTTTAACCCTCCTCAGAACACTATGAATTAAGTAATCTAATATCATCATTCTTTAAAAAAATTGTAAAAAAAAAAAAAAACAAAAACTAAGGCTCAGAGAAGCTACATGACTTGACAAAAGTCACAGGACCAAAAGCAGAAAAGACTCCTGAGCTCCTGTGTTTTGGAGTAAAATGCCACCTGGGAGTCATTCAAGGAGAATGTGGGGACTCCGAGCTTCTCCGATGCAAGTAGGCGGCCTTAGAATGACCTTGGAGTGTTTGATAAAAATACAGACTCCCGGGCCCCTATCTAGAGGGACTGAATGAGCCTCTCCAGGGATGGCTCCTGGGAGCTGGTACTCCTAACCCTGCTCCAGCATCTACTGATTTACAGCCAAGGGTGGGCACAACTGCATGCATGTCCTGTGACCCAGCCACCTTTTTCTTGCCTTCATTCATTTCCTTCCATCCCATTGTCTGTTTCCCAATTCCCAGGGGTTTGGTGGGGTTCACGCTCTCAGAATAAATTCCCCTGTTAAAACTCCGTAAAAGATCCCAGCCCAGACATTATTGGGCGTCTCCCTGAACATTTGGGAGGGCAGGGGATTGGTGGTAATGCTCTCGATAGAGTGTCTCTGAGCCAGTGAAACCACACAAATAACCATTGAGGGCACTTAGCTGTTAGAAAGAAGCCAACGCTTTTTTCAGTCCTCTCATGCTGACCAGACAGCTATTCGGTTTCTCTGTGAAACATGCCTTCTAGCCGGTTTTCCTTGACGTACCTGGTGGGTTTGTGTAGATGCAGGAGCGCTGTGAGGCCTCCACCAAGAGGCTGTTCTGAGGCAGTGGCCTCTGCATGGGACTTGGAAGGGCAGGAGCTGAGGCTGAACTGGCGAGAGACAGAGCCACCCACTGCTCCCTACACGAGCCCCCATCTGTGGAATTGCTGTGCTAGCCACACCTCCATAAAATGGGTACAGATTTGAGTCTGAATTTCAAAAACTTCAATTAGGACTCCTAGTAAGCTTTTTTAGCAGATGAACTTGCCCTGAGCACCCTGAGGAACCTAGAGCAATAACAACAAAACAATAAAAAAGCAGAGATTGCTTTAAAAGTTTCTCCACCTCCTACCTCTGAGTACTTGGGAGCAACAACTCTGCTGAGGTGGGAAATGAGTCCAGGCCTGTGACTCTCTGGGGCTAAGATTGGAGGTAGGGTAGCAAAGAGGCCCAGACCAGGCTCATCCTCAAGGGATGAGGCACAATGATGCTGACTCCATTAGCGAGGCTTGCTGGGCCATTTCTCCTCTTGAGCATCCTCTCCTCTTTGGACAGCAGCCTGTCCTAGGCATCTAGACCCCTCTGCAGTGTGGATTTCATGTGCTCTGCTTATCCTTAGGGCTCCCATGCTGTCTTCTCTGGGCCCCCTCTTGACAGGAATCCCTCTCCCTTGGCTTGACCCCCTCCCCTGCCCGTCTTGCTCCCTGGATTCATCCTTTGTAGCCAGTACTCTTCTCTGTGGGTTCGGGTGGTTTGCAAAAGAGTATGTTTTGTGACTTTCCATTGTCCTGAGGACAAAGACTGAATCTTTAACAAGGACAGCTCAAGGTCAGGTCCTACTAAATTAGTGGAGAGAAAGTGGGAGTGAGACTGTAAAACAGTCGTAATGACAGCACAGGGAAATGCACATCAGGTCGTCTTAGTTCCCCCAGCGCTCAGGGTCTGGGCTTTTACCTGCTGGGCCTTCTGCCTAGAATACAGCCACCACCCGCGGTGTTAACACCCTCCCTCCCCTGAAGCTCAGCTTCGAGATCTCTTCCTCAGGCCACCTTCTGTGGCTCCCAGACAGATCAGCACCACCTCCTTACTCTCATTGCATCTTTTTCTTCATAACACCACTGCTTGTAATTTACCTTTGTTCTCTTCTTTGTGGGGTTTCTAGATGAATATCCTTTTCCCTCTGGGCCTTAAAGTTTGTGTCTTCCTTGAGCTCTGTGGTGCACAGAGCAGAAGAGACACTTGGTTAACAGTGCTAAGTGATTGAACCCAGGCTTCATGGACTCAGGGATGGGGCTCACTGCCCACACCGAAGCTTCCAGACACAGCCCTCAATGTGTGATTGTCTCTACTCAGAATTCCATAGAGCATATTGTTCTGTTTGTTTTTTATTAAGATTTTGTAATGATCAATAGTTAAAAATGATCCTGAACTCTGTAGACCCATCCTTTCTAATTTGTTGGGTTTAACTGCATCAGGCTCAGTGTGACTGACTGAGGTGTCCTGAGGTATCAAAGGAATCAAATGCCCGGTGTGTGGACTGCACATGCTCTGAATTGTTCTTTCAGAGTGGTGGTGTTTTGTTCGTATCTACGGGAAGGGCTCAGAGGTGCTGAATCAGGGCTTGGCTGGGCTTCTGTTCCTCATGTATCTTAGTCATCGACTGGTATGGTTTCTTTTAAAGGGCACTAGGTCATGGTGACTTAACCCATCTTAATACTCAGAAACCAGGGATCATTTCCATGGTGACATCGGCCCCTGTGCCATCTCCCAGAAAATACACAGTAGGTGAGTTCTGTGTGACATGGGGCGTGACCTGTGTCACCAAGGAACTGCTTTCTGCTGCAGTGCTGACATAGCCCCAGGCAAGAAAGTCTGCCCAGCAAAAAACTGTCGTGATGCCTTCTGCCTGAGCCCACCCTCTTCCTGCCACTGCAACAGAAACTGGGAAAGGATCCCTGCTGATCATCAGTATTGCCTCGTCCTTTTTGCAGATCATGACCTGGTAATAGATTATGATACCAAATGTGTGGGTCACCAACAGCATATACAATAATGAAAAGAGACCGCATAGAAAAGACCAGATTGCAAATACATGGTGAAAGAAACATTCCTTTCAGGTGTGTGTGTGTGTGTGTGTGTGTGAGAGAGAGAGTATGAGTGTGTGTGTGAGAGAGAGATAACAGGATAACGTATCTCTCTCTTAGCAGTCGGAAATATCTGATTACCACACAGTACAGCGTGTTCTGCTTGGACTTTGCAGTGGCATACCACCTCTGCTCTGCTTTTTCTTACAGGTATGCAAAATCCAGTCAGATCAAGACGGTGTCAAGCAGCAAGATATTTTTTAAAGGAAGTAGATTTCGCTATAGGTAGGTACCCATGGCTCCACTTCGATGATGGGGTTGGCCTGGGCACAGCCTTTGATGTTGGAATATGGTATTGATACTTGTAAATCAGTGCACTTTGAGCCATACACCAGTTTGAGGGCTCCGTTTCCACTCATCTCTTATGCCCACAGGATCTCTCAAACTCTGTAGTAGTATCCCCTCATGGAGGAGTGGAAGGCATGGATTCTTAGAGTTGAGTCAGACCACTGTGAAATTAAAAAAATAAAAAGTGCTCACACCCCTTCCCTTCCACTCTGAGCATCTGTACACAGATGCCGTGTTTCTGTGTTTTTTTACAGTGGTAAAGTTGCCAAAGAAGTGGTGGAAGCCAGCTCCAAAATCCAGAGAGAACCCCCAGAGGTGCACAGGTGAGTGGGGTGGTCCCCAGGGCTCTGGGAGGTTTCTGGGTGGACAGGAAGGTTTCAGGCAGACCTTGCCAAATCCACTAGAACAATGAAGGGAGCAAGGGCACTAGCTGCCTGGCCCTAGGTTGTTTTCAGCCCTGGTTCCAGGCACTCCCATCATCCCCCAGGTCTCAGACAGGTCTGGCTGGGCTCCATTCTGAGTTACCGGCTCTGCAGGGAGTCATTGCCCTGATTTGGCCTGGAGTATCACATGAACAAGCAGGAAGTGCATGACGCGTGGCTGAGCCAGGCTGTCCCCTGACTGAGACCATCACCCTGTCCTCTTAGAAATGCTCTCTGCCCTTGCCTTTGTTCACCATCGTGGCCAGTTCCCACTGGCCCAACTCCTCCTAGACTATTTCACATGAGGCGGTAGGGTACCCATCGCTCATCAGACCTTTAATTCCCCAAAGCCACTCAGAGGAATGAAGAACTTAGTCATTATCGGGACAAGGGTGTGCTTTTCTGTTAATATGGCAATATATGTAATTCTGAGGAATAATAAATATTCTCTTAACCACGCTGGACCTCTTTTCACCACAGTTTACACAGATCATTGTACATCCTAAACTTCAAGCATGCTCTGTATCTAAAGCTGGACATTCTCATCCTGATTTTCCTCCTTTTGAAGGCAAGATCATTATAAGATATATTCTTTAGGAAGTTTTCACACACTGGTGGGCACCAGTCCTTCCTTCCCCACCTTTGAACTTGGATTCTCCCTTATGCTCAGATTTTTGCTCAGCCTCCTCTATCTCCAGGGTGATTCAGTGAGCTGGGTACCTCTCACCTGGTCCTTGGGGCGGTCAGGCAGGAGGAGGCCACGGTCTCTCAGAAGTGTAGCTAAGCCAGCCAGCGTGGGCACCCACACAGTTGAACAGAACTGCAGTCAGAATGAAATCTTGTGCGGATGTGTACAGAGAATAATTCGTTCTTGGTTTGGCGTGATCCAGTGGGAAGCTTTTCATACTGTTCATGGAGTTCTCAAGGCAAGAATATCGAAGTGGTTTGCCATTGCAAGGAACCACATTTTGTGAGATAGGGAAGCCTGGAGTGCTACAGTCCATGGGGTTGCAAAGAGTCAGACACAACTTAGCAACTGAGCAACAAATGGGAAGCTGTCACATGCAAGTCTGCAAAACAGTCTCTCCTGCTTAAGAAGCAGGAGAAAACTGTAGAGCGAGGGAATCAGGGGCACCCTGGCTAGGACCCCTTGGAGCAATGCCTGTGAAAGTCTTAGAGTTTACCTGTTAATGACAATGGTCATTTTTTTAAAAATAGCCTTTTTATAGCTCCTCCTCTGCCTCCAATTGTGGTTACTCAGTGAAGCAGAAACAAAAAAGAAAAACTAGTAGGACATGTCATTGGAATGTTCCCAGATTCTTTGGTCTAGAAAGACCTCAGGGATCACCTGGTTCAATGTTTCTATTTTACACATAAGGGAACTTGAATCTTGGAGAAGTTAAATGATTGTCTGATATCATAAATATTTTGGTGGCACAAGTAAGCCTAGAACTCCAGTGTTGTACCCCTGAGTCCTGTGCTCTTTTCTCTGTAGCATCTGCTGTCTAGAAAGCCTCTACATTCTCCTAGAAGCTGGGGGGCAAACCTACCCCAGGGGCTCAGCTTGGGTTTTATTCTTCCAGCTTGGAAGCATGAGTGTTTGATCTTAAAAGAAATACTCAATTCTAGGGAACCCCTTTGAAGGCACAAACACAAAGTAGGAAAATGTTTTTAACAGTATACTTTCAGAAAGACCTATTCCAAATATGCAAGGTTTTCCAAAAGCCCATAGTTATTGTCTACAGAGGGTTAATGAGATCAGGAAAGAATATTTTAAAACATTTCCCTTTTAAATTTATGTTTGTATCATTTGTGAGAATCAAGCCTTCCTAGATCAAGGCCTCTTAAACTGTACCTTGCACAGGGATCATCTAGGGTTCCTGTTAAAATCAGATTCTGATTCGTGAATCTGGCGTTTCTAATGTGCTCCCAGATGATGGCCATGTGGCTAGTTCATGGTTTGCACTTTTGAATAGCCAGACTCTAGATTACTGGTCGGGGAAGGCAATGGCACCCCACCCCAGTACTCTTGCCTGGAAAATCCAATGGATGGAGGAGCCTGGTAGGCTGCAGTCCATGGGGTCACTAAGAGTTGGACACGACTGAGCGACTTCACTTTCACTTTTCACTTTCATGCATTGGAGAAGGAAATGGCAACCCACTCCAGTATTCTTGCCTGGAGAATCCCAGGGATGGAGGAGCCCAGTGGGCTGCCGTCTATGGGGTTGCACAGAGTCGGACATGACTGAAGCAACTTAGCAGCAGCAGCAGCAGATTACTGGTGGTGGAGGTGGTGGAGGCTCAGATTCATCCCAATGAAAAGCTTTTCCTGGAGTGGACTGATCCACCAGAGCAGATGAGAAGTGAGACATCCATCAATTCAATTTATAGTTTTTCTTTTCTGGAATCTCCTAAAATCTCCCAGAATATTACTGCAACCAAGCCTCTATAGGCCCTTTCAGCACTGATTCACATGCTCTTTCTCGCTCTTCCACTCCCCTCTCTTACATGTTTGTGAAAGGAGGCCTCTCTGGCCCTCAGTTCTTTGGCAGTCTCTCAAACCTCTGACATCACAAGGAAGAACTTATTTAAAGTAATGATACAAAGTACACTCTGGGAGGACAAGGCTTGGGCCTATCTTGGTTACCTCCATCTTACCCACCACTTTACACAATGCTTGGTCAAAGTAGGAGGTCAGTAGACATTTGTTGAATGAATGTATGCACTGAGAGTGTGGGATGACAGCTTTACTTCTAATTTTCTGAGACTTGAGATCTGTCCGTGGTACTGCCTTGGGGACCTCGCCCTCCCAAGAAGCAGCACTGTGGTCAGAGCCAGGGTGACATGTGCCACTTTCAGCAGCCACTTCTTGTTCCTTCCCAGTAGCTGGCTGCAGAGCAGAAAGTTGTTTCTCTGGAACAATTATCATATTTTTGAATTGTTTTGACCTCTTTGCAGTGGCTGTCAAAAGTGAGAGTATAGTAGTGAGCTCTTTCTCTGGCAGTGCTCGAGGAGCTCTGCTCATCTAGAACAGTGATGATTAAACTTCACTTAACTTTCTTCCCTCTCCCTTGAGATTCTCCTTTTCAAAATATAGCCAGTTCTTGGACTTCTACTTCTGTTGGTACGTGTATGACATAGAGAAACAGATGCAGATGGAAAACCCTGTCTTGGGATTTTTCATTTTTTCAAAAAGAGAAGATGCTCACTCTCATGTTAGCTCACTGATCTTTGTTGATGACAAGATCCTCAACTGAAACTCCATCAGATGGCTGCTTGGTGAGATTTACCTGCCCATTCCAGGGCCCAGTGAAATAGAGGGTGTAGCTCAGAGTTTAGATTCAGTTCCTTAAACCACCTGGCCATAGAGCCTCCACCAAGGGATTCCCAAAAACAGCACTTGTACCTGAAATGAGCAATAGCGAGGAGTCATGAATGGGTCTAATCTTGGCTTCGTGGCTGTGGTATATGTCCTGCATAAGTCAGTGTCTCAGATCATCAGTTTGTTCATCTATACAATGAGATTCATGTATCCCTCCCCGACTTCTAGGTTTTCTTATAGGCATTAAAATTATGACGTGCAGTAAAAATGAGGTGATATTCTTGTTATCACCGCTCATCCAAAAATGGGATGCTAGAATCTGACACATTGAAGAATCTGTTCACATTGAAGTCTCTTCAGATGGAGCTTTTGCTCACAGGCCAGCACTTCCTTTTGTTCCAAGGAGTGGTGGCCTTAATTCCACAAACCTTGTATTTTTTGCTCGATATTATGCCATCCTTTTTTGAAGCCACTCTTAGAACACACTTTCAGTTCCTGAAGGAAACTTTTCTTCTCAATAGAATCCTTACGGCAGTTTCACTCAGAAACTGTTCTATGGAGAGTGCTCATGAGCAGGCTGCAAAGCAGGTCTGGCACTTTGGCAGAGTCTGCTGGCAGGTGGCCTCTGAGAGTGGGGGGCCACAGCACAGATGCTCACCTGATAGGGAAAAGAAGAGCCTCCCTAAAGGCTCGCTGCGGGTCCCTCCTGGTTGTGATCTACAGTGTGATTTCTGGAGGAGGAGAACCTTTGTCAGTTCAGCTGACATGCGTGTTCAGAGATGGATGATTTGGAATTAGTTTGTACAAGAACGGAAAATGGGCTTTTCAGAGGTCAGAAAACGAGATAGTCTGCACACACAACATGTGCTTTGCAGAACTAAGACTGCAATCATGAAAGCCACAGGGCCGATAGAAATCCCATGAAAATCTCAAAAAAAGAAAAAAAAAGAACCCTTGTACAATAAAAGAAGCCTTCACTCCTGGTGATTTTGATCTCCCTCTTACTCCTCCCTTCCTTTCTTCCCTGTGCGGAATCCCTGCTTCCCCGCCTTTTCCTATAGACTGCTGCACCTGCCAGGACTTATCAGACACTGCCTTCCCTGGGAGGCCTTTCCTGGCTCTCCCCTCACTCACAGCAGGGTCAGGTGCCCCTTTCTGCTGTCCCCCTGGACCCTTGGCTGTCTCCCATGAGATGTGTGCTTTTCTGCGTAGCGCACGGAAGGAGTCCTGGAGTGAAACCAGTGGCCAAGACCAGGGCTTTAAACGAAGTGAAGCCGGATGGAAAGTAAGACGTAGAGTCTCACACATAGCAAGACCACTGCTGTTACAAGAAACACTTTAGCTGTGTCTTCCTGTGTCTGTGTGTGCTTGTGTGTGTGGAGCGTGCATGTGTGCTAAGTAGCTTCAGTAGCGTCTGACTCTTTGCGTCCCTCTGGACTGTAGCCCACTAGGCTCCTCTGTCCATCTGTTATGTCTTCTGCACGGGCAGGCAGGTTCTTCACCACTGGCGCCACCTGGCCTGGTGTGTGTGCAGAGAGATGATATCAAGTTTATTTCTGTAATGTGAGTCTCGGTCCAAAAAGTTTGAAAATCATGGTTCTGGGGAGTGAGTAGTTTAGGATGAGGACCATGGTTCCCCAGAATAATACATACATATCAGCTTCAAAATAAAGGATTGTAGAATGAGATAATGAAGACAAGAACTCCATGGTTAAGCAAGTCCTTATAAATTTCCTTTTCAACCAGTGGCAGCTTTTAACTCTAGATGCTACCAGCTTCTTCTCTGTCTGGCCCTGATGCCTAACAGAAATGCCTAGGCTATTAAGGCAATCCCATCAACTAGCCTGGAGAACACCCATACCAGTCTGAAAGGCCAACTTAATGACAAGTTTACTTCAGTTTCAAGCTGAGTACCCCTTAAGAAAATGGCAAGAGAGGTGCTAAAAGGCACATGAGAATGGATAGGTCAGTCTCTGCCTTAGAAAAGGTGGGGCTGATTAATACTCCACTAATTACAGGGCAACAAATATAACAAATTTGAGTTTGAAAGAAGGGACACTAGAGTGAGAAGAAAGGGGGAGAGGGAGTTAGTGGTGAAGGCAATCCAAGAGGGATTCAAGAAGGAGACATTGGACATCATCTTTGAAGGATGGGTTGGTGTTAGTTTGAACAGGAAATATGGAGATGAGAAGGGTGCTGAAACACCCACCAGAGGCACCCACCTCTTTGTCAGGGCAGACAGTGTAAATGGGCTGCCTGGCTATCCTCCAATAGTTTTGGTGAGACAACCTGCACAGTTTCCTTGCCATCTGCTCCCTGTTGCAGCTACCAGCACACATGTTCTCCTTTCAAAAGGAGAACGTGGAGCTGCATTCTGTGGCTGCTTGGTGAGTAGGGTGTGAATTTGAGTGGGAATATTAAATATTGATAGTAGATGTTGGACATCCAGGATTACCGAAATAGCTCTCAGCTGTAGATGGCCTGTGCCATCTTCTGGGCAGAGTTTTTGTGGGTTTTGGTGGTTGTTACATTACTTTGAGCCATGCCCTCCATTCACTTTTCTGCATATCTAGTTCAGTGATACCTTCTCTTGTGTATTTCTCTTTCCCATGTCTTTTTTCAATGCCTTGTCTTGTCGCACAGCATGTCCAAGTCTGAGGACATATGGGGAAAAACATTTTCTTTCACTGTGTTGCATTAGCACACATGGACATTAGAAGACATGTCAGGACCTTAAGGATAAAAAGGGCTGTGTGTCATTTTTACCACTGGCCTAATGCACTGTGTGAGTCTAGAGACAGGGGCCAGCTTGGGTAGTCAACTGAGACGGAGGGGCCAGTGTTCCTGATGGAAACCAGTTCCCTCTGGCTTGTATCTGTTTTCAGAACAAATATTTCTCAGAGCCGCAGCTCCCACTCCTTGAACAAGCAGCTCATCATTAACATGGAGCCCCTGCAACCCCTGCTGCCTTCCCCCAGCGAGCAGGAAGAAGAACTTCCACCAGGTGAGGGTAAGTAGACTTCTTTCCAAAGGCCGGCAGTTGCAGGCTTACCCTGGAGGAATGAGGAGGCATCAATCCTGGGCACCTTGGGTAATGTGTTGGGGCAGAGGTCAAAATGAGTCATAAACTGTGTTTTTAGTAAGTAAACTGTTCATATCTCGAAGGTTGTGTTATTCTATCTGTGTTATTCTATCAGAGTTCTATCAGTTTCTCCCAGGAGAGTTCACTGGTACAAAGCATTCCTAAAATTACATGTTAAAGAAGTAATGGTGTTAGACCTGTATCCAATATGGTAGCCATTACACACATGTGGGCTTCCCAGGTAGTGCTAGTGGCAAAGAATCCATCTGCCAATGCAGGAGATGCAAGAGACACAGGTTCGATCCCTGGGTCAGGAAGATCCACTGGAGTAGGGAAATGGCAACTCACTCCAGTATTCTTGCCTGGAAAATTCCATGGACAGAGGAGCCTGGAGAATTACAGTCTATGGGACCACAAAGAGTCAGATGTGACTGAGCATATGAACAAGCACCCACGTGTAGCTATTTAAAACTAACTTAACATTACTTAAAATAAAAAATTCAGCTCCTCAGCCATATTAGCTAGATTTCCAGTCCTCAGTAGCCACATATGGCTAATGGCTACCATCTCCATCCTTCCAGAAAGTTCTACTGGCATGTTCTTGGCTATATTCACAATTATATTAGTGGTTATAAAAAATTCTTCATAAATATCTCTACACTAGTCATCCCCTTTCTGCCTCAGTGCTTTTACATCCCCTTATTCCCTTTTCCACTGGGCCTTGTCTGACAGTTTTAATACAAGCTAAAATATAAAGGGTCCATTTCAGCCCCAAAGTTATTATATTTGTAAATGATATATGTGCTTCTAGGTTTCTTTTTATTTGTAAAGGCTTTACTTACTTCAGGGAAGAATCTTACCCCCTTGCTTGCTGCACACACCTGGTGAGGCAAATTTCACTCTCATTAATTTCAAAGTAAATTTTTAAAAATTCATATAAGATAACATTGTTAGAACCATGAACCCAAACATAACAGGCTTTTCCTTAACTTTATGATGACATTTAAATCTGGATACTGGGCAGTTTCAAGAGGGTGGGTCACTCTGTCCCCAAGAGATGAACTTCACCTGCAGTTTTAATTCAAGAATCCCTTCCTTAGGGGGAAATTCTTCAGCCCATAGTAAGAACATGACTTGGCATATGACCAACCCAGACAGCATATTAAAAAGCAGAGACATTACTTTGCCAACAAAGGTCCATCTAGTCAAGGCTATGGTTTTTCCAGTGGTCATGTATGGATGTGAGAGTTGGACTACAAAGAAAGCTGAGCACTAAAGAATTGATGCTTTTGAACTGTGGTGTTGGAGAAGACTCCTGAGAGTCCCTTGGACTGCAAGGAGATCCAACCAGTCCATCCTAAAGGAGTTCAGTCCTGGGTGTTCATTGGAAGGACTGATGTTGAAGCTGAACCTCCAATACTTTGGCCACCTGATGCAAAGAGCTGACTCATTGGAAAAGACTCTGATGCTGGAAAAGATTGAGGGCTGGAGGAGAAGGGGATGACAGAGGATGAGATGGTTGGATGGCATCATTGACTTGATAGACATGGGTTTGGGTCAACTCTAGGAGTTGGTGATGGACAGGGAGGCCTCCTGGTGTGCTGCAGTTCATGGGGTCACAAGGAGTCAGACACGACTAAGTGACTGAACTGAACTGGGCATGCAAATATCCATGGGGGAGGTCATAGCAACTGATTCATACTGAAGTGTAAGGGATTTTAGTAACTCCCTGAAAGGAATTTTCAGGGTTAGAATCAGGACTGGGCAACTGGATGCCACAAATTCCATGAGTAGAAGGAAAATGTACAAAATACAAAGGATGGTGGCCTCCAGAGACATCTCTATTCCCCTCTTGGACATAGCATGATAATAACGAGAACCATTTGTTATAATTTGGCAATAAGGAGTTCATGATCTGAGCCACAGTCAGCTCTTGGTCTTCTTTTTGCTGACTACATAGAGCTTCTCCATCTTTGGCTGCAAAGAATATAATCAATCTGATTTTGGTGTTGCCCGTCTGGTGATGGGCATGTGTAGAGTCTTCTCTTGTGTTGTTGGAAGAGGGTGTTTGCTATGACCAGTGCATTCTCTTGGCAAAACTCTATTAGCCTTTGCCCTGTTTCATTCCATATTCTAAGACCAAATTTGCCTGTTACTCCAGGTGTTTCTTGACTTCCTACTTTTGCATTCCAGTCCCCTATAATGAAAAGGACATCTTTTTCGGGTGTTAGTTCTAAAAGTTCTTTTGCCCACTTTCTTCAATTTAAGTCTGAATTTGGCAATAAGGAGCTCATGATCTGAGCCACAGTCAGTTCCTGGTCTTGTTTGTGTTGACTGTATAGAGCTTCTCCATCTTTGGCTGCAAAGAATATAATCAATCTGATTTCAGTGTTGACCATCTGGTGATGTCCATGTGTAGAGTCTTCTCTTATGTTGTTGGAAGAGGATGTTTGCTATGACTAGTGCATTTTCTTGGCAAAACTCTGTTAGTCTTTGCCCTGCTTTATTCTGCATTCCAAGACCAAATTTGCCTGTTACTCAGGTGTTTCTTGACTTCCTACTTTTGCATTCCAGTCCCCTATAATGAAAAGGACATCTTTTTCGGGTGTTAGTTCTAAAAGTTCTTGTAGGTCTTCATAGAACCATTCAGCTTCAGCTTCTTCAGCGTTACTGGTTGGGGCAGTCTTGGATTACTGTGATATTGAATGGTTTGCCTTGGAAATGAACAGAGATTATCCTTTCATTTTTGAGATTGCATCCAAGTACTGCATTTCGGACTCTTTTGTTGACCATGATGGCTTCTCCATTTCTTCTAAGGGATTCCTGCCCACAGTAGTAATATAATGGTCATCTGCATTAAATTCACCCATTCCAGTCCATTTTAGTTTACTGATTCCTAGAATGTCAACGTTCACCCTTGCCATCTCCTGTTTGACCACTTCCAATTTGCCTTGATTCTTGACCTGACATTCCAGGTTCTTATGCAATATTGCTCTTTACAGCATTGGACCTTGCTTCTATCACAGTCACATCCACAACTGGGTATTGTTTTTGCTTTGGCTCCATCTCTTCATTCTTTCTGGAGTTATTTCTCCACTGATCTCCAGTAGGATATTGGGTACCTACCGACCTGGGGAGTTCCTCTTTCAGTATCCTATAATTTTGCCTTTTCATACTGTTCATGGGGTTCTCAAGGCAAGAATACTGAAGTGGTTTGCCATTCCCTCTCCATTGGACCACATTCTGTCAGACGTCTCCACCATGACCCACCCATCTTGGGTGGCCCCACAGGGCATGGCTTAGTTTCAGTGAGTTAGACCAGGCTGTGGTCCATGTGATTAGACTGACTAGTTTTCTGTGATTATGGTTTCAGTGTGGCTGCCCTCTGATGCCCTCTTACAACACTTACCGTCTTACTTGGGTTTCTCTTACCTTGGACGTGGGGTATCTCTTCACAGCTGCTCCAGCAAAGTGCAGCTGCTGCTCCTTACATGGACAAGGGGTATCTCCTCACTGCTGCCCCTCCTGGCCTTGAATGCAGAGTGGCTCCTCTCAGCCCTCCTGTGCCCATGCCGCCACCGCTCCTTGGACATGGGGTAGCTCCTAATGGCTGCCACCCCTGACCTTGGACGTGGGGTAGCTCCTCTTGGCCAGCACCCCTGACCTCAGATGTGGGGTCCAGAGCTCCTCTCTTTGGAAGGAATGATGCTAAAGCTGAAACTCCAGTACTTTGACCACCTCATGCGAAGAGTTGACTCATTGGAAAAGACTCTGATGCTGAGAGGGATTGGGAGCTGGAGGAGAAGGGGACGACAGAGGATAAGATGGCTGGATGGCATCACCAACTGGATGGACGTGTGTTTGAGTGAACTCCGGGAGTTGATGATGGACAGGGAGGCCTGGTGTGCTGCAATTCATGGGGTTGCAAAGAGTCGGACATGACTGAGCGACTGAACTGATTTGTTATAATGGCCTTTATGTCTGTCTCAACAATTCACTCTGTAAGCTCTGTGCTAAATTAATATTCTTAGCCCAAGGGTCCCTGGATCCATGTTGCTGGTCTACATTTTTCTGTGCCTTCTCTGTCTTTGTATGTTTCCAAAAGCACAATAAAAGCAGCTTTTGTTTCTGATCACCAGTGATTTTTCAGGGCTTCCTCCTATATGCCTGGAAGATTGTTTGGAAGGGAAATCACTTTTTCTGAACATCAGGATTAGCTTAATATTGAATGAAGGAAGATGTGGCTAAGGGAGAAGAGGAGGGGAGAAAAGATAATCCAAGCTTGGGATTGTGATTTTGTATCATCTGTAGACATGGAAGTTTAGATGGGAATAAAGGTTGGAAGAGCGGTTACCATGGAGAGTATTGAAACCAGACTATTGATGCCATCAGAATGCCCCAGATGTAAGGGGGAGCTTGGGTAAGCTTTCCCCTGGACCCTTAATTACATTTAATTAGAAACTTCCATTTTGCTTCATTTTCTATAGTGAAGTTCCATTGCTAAATACTAACCTTGTCATTAACATTACAACTGTGTGGACAAGAGACATATGCATTATGAAAAGTGAAAGTGAAATCATGTCCAGCTCTTTGCCACCCCATAGACTATAGCCTACTTGGATCCTCTGTCCATGGGATTTTCCAGGCAAGGGTACTGGAATGGGTTTTCATTTATTAGATATTTATTGAGCTATTTCAGACTTTTTATGAGAGAGACCTATCAGTGTGACTTTACAGAAATTCTTTCACCAGCTGTAAAGTCACATTGATAGGTATCTCTCATGAAAAGTCCAAAATAGCTCTGTAAATATCTAATAAAATTCTCTTTTCTGGAAGAACTTTTGCCTTATGGAGCATCTCTGTGGGTTTTGAAACCAAGCAAATCATAGTAACTTTCAAGATATAGAATCAACTCAAAAGGGAAAGGAGTAGAAACAACAGTATTGTTCAATGTCCAGCAGATAGAAAGAACTCCCCAGTCTAGAGAATAGAGCAAAATTGTTTCAGTTCAGTTCAGTCACTCAGTCGTATCTGACTCTTTGCGACCCCATGAATTGCAGCACACCAGGCCTCCCTGTCCATCACCAACTCCTGGAGTTCACTCAGACTCCCGTCCATCGAGTCGGTGATGCCATCCAGCCATCTCATCCTCTGTCGTCCCCTTCTCCTCCTGCCCCCAATCCATCCCAGCATCAGGGTCTTTTCCAATGAGTCAACTCTTCGCATGAGGTGGCCAAAGTACTGGAGTTTCAGCTTCAGCATCATTCCTTCCAAAGAACACCCAGGACTGATCTCCTTCAGAATGGACTGGTTGGATCTCCTTGCAGTCCAAGGGACTCTCAGGAGTCTTCTCCAACACCACAGTTCAAAAGCATCAACTCTTCAGCGCTCAGCCTTCTTCAAAATCCAACTCTCACATCACATACATGACCACAGGAAAAACCATAGCCTTGACTAGACAGACCTTAGTCGGCAAAGTAATGTCTCTGCTTTTGAATATGCTGTCTAGGTCGGTCATAACTTTTCTTCCAAGGAGTAACTGTCTTTTAATTTCATGGCTACAGTCACCATCTGCAGTGATTTTGGAGCCCAAAAAATTAGTCTGACACTGTTTCCACTGTTTTCCCATCTATTTCCCATGAAGTGATAGTACTGTGAAATTCAAAGTTATAATTCCCACAGGGAACATAGCTGTGTTCTTGATATCTTTATATTTTAGTAACTATTTTAGAGTCATATCCTGCATCCTATGTCTTGTCTTTGAGTATCAGGTAGTGGAATTTAGATATTCCGTAGGGATAAGTACATAATTTAATAGATTCAAAGAGAAGAGAGGCAGAGAATACAGCTTGCAACAAAGGTGCCTCCACCTTTGTGGATGGGCTCTCTTTCTGGGCAGATACAGTGTGATAAATTTAGTTTTATCCTTGTATTATGATATTTTAGCACTTTTTATGTGTCAGCAAGAGCCAAATCAAGCAGCAAAGACATGCTGAGGAGCACAGGCATTCAGTAATTGTGGCCACAGGCTTAGTTTTTCTGTGGCATGTGGGATTTTCCTGGACCAGGGATCAAACTAGTGTCCCCTGCTTTGCAAGGCGGATTATTTACCATTATTAACCAGGTGGTCCACCAGGGAAGTCCTGACAGTCTCTGTTTTTCCTGGAACTTCAAAATTCCCAAGGATAGCTGGGGAGAACACTGTTGCCCAGATGAGCTCAGTGGTGTTCTGGGTGAGAACATGTTACCCCAGCCACTCAAACAACAGCTGGAGATCAGCTGTGAGGCTGGCTGTGTCTGAGTAGAGAAAAAACAAAATCAGTTCCTAGGCATCACTAAGCAACAGAAACATTTTCAACGTCACCCCAAAGTTGCTTGGTTATAGGATCCCAGTAGATTAGTGCTGTGGAAAGCTTGAGATGAATAGAGCAAACCATTTGAAAAGTGCCCCTTAGAGTTGATGAAAATTTCCAAAGAAGCAAAAATTCAGAGTGGGAATTTTTCTAGGTGAAAATGACATTTTCACATGAATAAGTCCCCACAGTGCAGGTAGCAAAATGTTTGCATGTTGTATTACTGAGTGTATTTTTCATTAAGGAAAAAAGATTATGGTAGAGAAGGGGAATGCATTGCGGTCCACCAGAGCGATGGTACAAGTTGGCATAGTTCAACAGGCAGGAAACCATGCTTTCATCTTCTTGATAGATACAACTAATAAGAGTAGAAGATGTTTGACACTCTCTTGCTGGCAAAACAGAAGCACAGGGGAGACACCAATGTTTCCATAAAGGAGTACCTTGCAGATAGCAATGTGGTTGGTTTGATGGTGGCTTAAACCTGTATTTGCGTATGATTGAGAAAAGTATCTATATCACAGAATAGATGGGAATTAAGTAGATGGTAAAACTTACTCTCCCAAGCCACCCCTTAGCTCTGTTCCTGTGTGTGTTTGTGTGTGTAAATGCACATATATGTCATGGATGTGAGTGTGTATGGGCAGAGGGGGAGGTGGGATGTTTTAAGGGTTATTTACAGTATTTAGCCCTACCATAAGTGATTTAAGTTGGCACCGCTGAAATTCTAAAAAATCTATATGTGAACCTGTGAAGACATTTTGAGCTTATAAAAAAGTACAGTTCTCACCCATCAAGCATGCCATACTCGTGACCACCCCACTCCACCCTAACACTTAAAAGGTGACCCACGGGGCCAACTGTGTTCTCTATGTGCAGGTCTTTCTGTACCATACCAGGCAGAGCCTCACATACCCTACACAGTTGTTCCAATCCCATCACTGCTGGAATGTCTAACAGCCCAAGGCTGCCATGGTTACACTGCCTCCACTGAGTCTGGTCTCCTCCCTGCTTATCTGATATGAAACTTCCTCTCCCTCTTTTGTTCCTTTGTAGAGTTCCCTGGCCAGGGCTGAAACAGATTTCCTCAGTGTGTTAGTGTCTCTCTTCCATGCCATTTCCCACCGTGTCCTAAGTAACTTCTTCCTTTTGGCTTAGGGTATATATCAGGATGTGCACTGTAAGTGATGCAATTGTCTATCAGAAATTTCTTTTACGTTTCATCGAACACCAGGAACTGTTTATAAATCCAATGGGCTCACCTTTCCCCTTATAGGTAGTGCTACCTGGTGATAGCAGATGAGTTAGCACAGGCTCTTGTCCCTGCCATTGGATTTGGGGTTTACTGTTTGTTTGTATTTTCTTATTATAAAACTAATTCATCATCTTCTAGAAAATCTGGACAATACAAAAAGGCATAAATAAGCAGAAAAAAATTACCTCCCAGATTGTCCCACCTCCTAGAGGCAATCAATGTGTTAATAGTTTTCTTCCATATCCATTTTAATGCCATTTCAGTCATCCTGTGTGTGCAGTTTTTAAAATTCCTGTTTTGTTTGCTTAATGTTGAAAGCATAAGTGCATGAAAATGTATCATAAATGGAACTATAGGTCAAACAATGAATTGGGAGAATATTTAATTCAAATGTGGACAAATGGGTTAACATCCTGAATTAGATCTCACACAAAATATTGTTTTAAGCATCTTTTTGGCATGCACAGGTTTGGACTCTCCCAAACGTTTCCATGTTATGGCCCCAGTCTCCCACTGCTAATAAGCAGAGAACAGCCAAGCCTGCTTCCACAGGAGCTAGGAGCCTTAGCAGAGCAGAGGTCAGCTTCTGGTTTTATTTATAACTGCAGAGCCAAATTTCAGAATTCCTTATCACATTTATTGAATTAAGAAGTTTGGGTCGGCAACTCCTCTAGGGTAGGAAATGCTGAGAGCAACTCAAGGGAAGAAATAAAAGCCTGAGCGAGCTCTGCATATTCACTTTTGCAAGCTCTTCAAGGCTTTCACCTTCCCCACTTTGTGCTTTTCTTTGGAGTTTCTGTCATCTTTGGAACTTTGGTTTCTGGTATCTTCTGATGAATTACGTACTTGTAAGTTCATTTCACTTGAAAGAGATCTTTGAAATTTGAAGTGTTTACATTGCTGGAAGGAAGCTAAATGCTTGGTTCCTGGTGCAATTTAAGTGTTTTTATCTTGCCAGGATTTTGTATTTTTATATCATACGATGCCAACAGTGTGTGCATCATCTCAGTTCTGTAGTTGGCTAAATCCTTTAAATCGTTCATTTTAAGACGTATCCTATTCCTTGGCATAAACACAGCAGGGCTGTGGATAGCTGTTCTGTTTCTGCACTAATGCCTTGCAGCAGAGAGAAACACAAGCTCTGGTCTCAGCTCATCCACCTTTCCGTTCCGTTCCATTCGGTCGCTCAGTCATGTCCGACTCTTTGCGACCCCGTGAATCGCAGCACGCCAGGCCTCCCTGTCCATCACCAACTCCCGGAGTTCACTCAGACTCACGTCCACCTTTGGGAGCCTCATATTCTTCATCTCTAAGACAAGAAGATAAGACTTGAGCACCACTCAAATGATTCCTAGCTCTAAATTCTTCAGTTCTTTTGCCTAATGTCAAGGTCAAATTCCCGGACTGTGGTTTGAAGTCTTTCACAATGAGAATGGGAACTTGGAGACAGAAATATTTTTCATAGCTTTTGGAGGTTAGAAGAATGTTAAGGAAGTTCTAGCCCAAGTGTTGGCAAACTGACTGGTAGCCCATGGTCTCATTTTTTGGGAATCTACAGATGAGAAAACCCAGAGAGAGGACATAGTTTGCCCAAAGTCACAGAGCTAGGTATGTCTGGGTTTGGGGTCAGGTTCTGATTACCAGATTCCTGGCTTGGGTGTCTTGCATGACATCAAACACATCTAAAACAGTTCGACTTCTTGTGAAAACAGATCCATTAACTAGGGAACTGCATTTAGTTTTCAATCATATCAAATGAATTATCAAAAGAGACATCTTACTCTATGTAAGTGTAGGGAACTTGTGTGAGTGGTAAGAAGAGCTGGTGCATACTCAAGGCAGTGTCTGAGTGTTTGGTTCAGTCACAGCCTGCCAGGACCCAATGTCTCCTCAGAAATGTCCAACTCACTGGAAGCCTCGCCTCCCCAGGGCCCCCATGGTAGGAAGGCTGTGGACAGAGGTGTCAACCAAACAGAATTCCTGATAGAGCCGGGCTGCAGGGCAAACAGCCTTCGTGCAGGAAGGCTGTCTCCCTCTGGGAATCATGTTCTGATTTTTAAAGCTGAATCTGTTAAATAAAGAATAGCTCACTCCAGGCCTAGTTCTAATTACTCATTGTCTTGTGCTGAGAATCTTTGTCTTATTAGTGAAAGCAATTCAGTTCAGAGCTTCCCACATCACCACTCCCGCTCAGATTGGCTCTTGGCTGCTGCACTAAAGTATTAATAATTAATTGCTTTAAAGGCTTCAGCTGGGGTAAAAAAAAATATCAGTCAAGTGTCCCATGAAGTAATTTGGTCGTGCTCCTTGAGGGTTGGGATGTGAGCCAGGCGAGAGCATCAGTGTGCACAGCTGTGACAGCCAGTGTGGTCTGTGACAAGCAAGATATTCTGCTTTGGCATTTGGACAAGAAAACACTCCTACCACCATCTCTAAGAAACTGCAGGAGAAGAAAAGTGAAGATATTGCTAAGCCATTGTCATTAGAAAGCAGAGGCTATAATTTCTGGATTCCATAGTCAGCATGGGATTCTATTTTCTCATGCTTTTATTAGCGGATTGGTAATGAGTGTTAAGTAAATACGCTTTATGATACCCAGGCTGACATGAAGGCAGCAGCTCATAGAATCTCCCTTCCTCCCTTCCTCTTCTGTTAAGACCTGGTGCCAATTATGTGAAAGTGTCGAGCAGTACAGGCTAGTTCCATTCTTTTAGGTAGGTCTGGGACAGTATGGCAGGGTTCAGCAAAGAGGCTCTGGTCAGTTGGCACAAGACTGGATGTTGGGCATGTCCACTGGGGTGCATGCCCAATGCCATCTGCAAAGTAGGGCAGCCTTCTTCTTGGTTTGGCTGATGGAGAACTGGAGGCCCTGCAGCCATAGCTCCCAGACCAGGAGTTTCCCCAGTGGCCCACTGGGGTGGAGGAAATGACTATTCAGACTTCTAGGGATTTAGCTTTTATCACCTCCTCAAACAATTTGTATTGTGTAGATTTTATAAAGGTTATAATACATCAAGAGAGCTGTACACAGGACTTCCCTGGTGGTCCAGTGGTTAAGAATCCACCTTGCAATGCAAAAGTCATGGGTTTGATCCGTGATCTGGGAAGATCCCACATGCCACGGGACAGCTAAGCCTGTGAGCCACAATTACTGAAGCCCACATGCCTAAAGCCCATGCTCCAAAAGAGAAGCCACCGCAAAGTGCACCGCAACTAGAGAGTAGCCCCACTTCCACAACTAGAGAAAACTCCATGCAGCAACGAAGACCCAGCACAGCCAGAAATAAATAAATAATTTTTTAAAGAATTGATAGCTGTACATGTATCTGATTTACAAATACACATTTTTTTCTTAAGTATGAGCAAACATATTCCCCCCAAAAATAGATTTGGCTATAGCTGCTCTAGATCTTACTGATGAGTCCACCAAGAATAAAATGAAGGGCTTGTTTTTGAAACTCTGAAATCCCTGTTCATGCCAAAACTCCAGATTCCTAAAATAGATGCGAGATCTATCTGCTCTAGTACAGTGGTGACATGCCATTTTACATACTTTCAGTCTTCCACGCTAGTAAACCAGGGTGAGTCACCCAAGCACAGTCTAGACTTTAGCCAAACTCTTCAGTAGATGCTGTGTCACTCTTGCTGAATTGTTCTGCGGTTGCCCAGAGTCCCCGATTTACATGAGTGCTGGACTCTACTTTCTTTTTGTCACTGTTGTTATTGTTTCAACATCCTTCACATTCTTTTTTTAAAATTTATTTTACTGAAGTATAGTTGATTTACAGTGTTGCTAATTTCTGCTGTAGAGCAAGGTTATTCACTAATACATATATATATTATTTTTCATATTTTTTTCCATTCTGGTTTAGTACAGGACACTGAATATAGTTCCCTGTGCTATACAGTAGAACCTTGTTGTTTATTCATCTTACATATAATAGTTTCCATCTGCTCTTGCCTGGAAAATCCAATGGACAGAGGAGCCTGGAAGGCTGCAGTCCATGGCGTTGCGAAGAGTTGGACATGACTGAGCGACTTCACTTTCACTTTTCACTTTCATGCATTGGAGAGGGAAATGGCAACCCACTCCAGTGTTCTTGCCTGGAGAATCCCAGGGATGGGGGAGCCTGGTGGGCTGCCATCTATGGGGTCGCACAGAGTCAGATACGACTGAAGCGACTTAGCAGCAGCAGCAGCTAATCCCAAACTCCCAATCCATCCTGCACTCCACCTCAAGTCTGTTCTCTATGTCTGTGAGCCTGTTTTGTAGATAGGTTCATTTGTGCCATATTTCAGATTCCACATATAAATGATTTCATATGGTATTTGTCTTTCTTTGTCTGACTTATTTCATTTAGTATGCTGATCTCTAGGTTAATCCATGTTGCTGCAAATGGAATTATTTCATTCTTTTTTATGGCCAAATAGTATTCCATTATGTTTACATTTACATATGTACCACATCTTCTTTATCCATTCGTCTGCTGATGGACAGTTAGCTTGTTTCCATGTCTTCACTGTTAATGAATAGTGCTGCTATAAGGGGCATGCATCCTTTCAAATGATATTTTTGTTCAGATATATGCCCAGGAGTGAGATGGACTCTGCTTTCTGAGTGTATGCAGGACACAACCTTAGTGGGGATCCTCTGGTAGAAAGAGCATTGGATAGAGATTTTAGAGGGCTGGAGTTCATTCATTCACTTGATAAGTATTTACTTCTTCTCTGGAACATGCTGGACACTGGCAGTACCTGGATCTTATTTCCTCTTTTAAAAACAAGGTGAGAAGACTTCTAAGTTTCCTCCACACTCTGTCCTTCACTGGTGCTTCCCCACATTCCTGTTCTTCTTAATGACATGTTTTTGGATCATTCATCATTACCTCAGAAAAGAAAAAGTATAAACATCTTTTTAAATGTGGTTAATGAAACAGTAAGCATGTGGCACAATGATCTATAAAAGCAGGGTTAAATTTTTTTTCTTTTTTTGTAAATTGTAAACTTCCAACATGAAATTGAAAATTAATAGCAACTAGCTTAAAAGGGAATATAAAATGAACACTTCCTCACTTAAAAGAGCCCTCACATCCTTTAATGTCTCCTCCTGGAAAAGAAGTCCAATTTGAAACTTTTTAACCCCCCAATCTCCACTTCAGCACACAAAAAAAATTTTAAATGGGTCAATGCTCTGGCTTAAAGAGAAATAAATACGGTTATAAGGATGACCCACATAATAACCTGAACACAGACTGGATTTTGCCATTAAAGGAAGGAGTATCCATGTTAGAAAAAAGAAAATGGCTCTTGTGATCTCTGGGCTCATCAGTTCCTGCCTGAGCCCCTCTGCTGCAGCTGCATGATTTGGTCCCTAAATGCAGGCTTAGCTCGAACCCTGACTCCAGGGCCAATCCCACCCTACTCTGGGAGGGGATGAATAAGATGAAGCCCAGCTCTGTGGCACAGGATATGAGTCTTGCTTTCTCTTTTACCCTGCCTGGTCTTCTCCTAGTCCATATGCCAGCCTTGCTCTCTTCCTTAGTCCCAGCCCTGGTGGTGGCCCTGGTAGTTAGGCCTCCAGGACCTTGAAGGCCCGTCTCCCTGGGGCTGGACCACACTTTGCTGGTAGACAGCCTGCACAGAGCTCCCTTCCTGTGTCATCTCTCAGGGCAATGTTCTGTTCTTCCCCAAAACACTTTTTCCCAGCACTGGCCCCATTTTGAGTAGATGGGTCTGATTTTAAATGCCCATCTTCTCTTTTCCCACTGGCCAGTGGTGTCATGAAATACAAAATTGTCAGATCCATCAGCAAAATCCTATTCACTTTCAAATACACCCCAGAATCATGGCCTCCGCATCATGCTGGCTGCAGGCACTCTTGTTTCCCTCAGGAGATAATAGTAGCTCTGCTTCTGCACTGGCCTCCTGACCATACCCATGTTTTCCACACAGCAGCCAGGGTGATCTTTTACAAGTGGAACTTGTATCTAGTTAGGTTCAACTCTGAGCTCTTCACTTTGGCCTCTGAGGTTCATGCTTGGCCCTCTACCCACCCTTAGACCATTTTCTACTGATCTCCTCTTGAATCTCTGTGTTCCTACCACGCTGGTCCTCTTAGTTTGTGGCCACCCCAGGGTCTTTGAACAGCTGATGTATCTACCTAGAAGGGCATCTCCTGTGATCTTTGCATGATTGGCTGTTTGTTTAAGTCTTACCTCAAGTTTCAGCTCCCTGGAAACCCTAAGAACCCAGTTCTGAGTGGTTCTCTAAACCTAAGAGATAACCATTTGTTCTCTCTTATGCCATCACCCTGTTTGATTTTCATCAGAGTGTTTAGCACTTTTAAGCACTTTCTAATTTACTTATTTGTCCTCCTGTTTGTCGACTGTCTCCCTTAACTAAAACATCACCTCCGTGATAGCAAAAACTTTGCCTGCCTTATCCCCACATTATACCCACCACTTAGAGATGTTCTGATACACAGTAAGAGCTAAATTAATGCTTGCCAAATTAGTGAACAAATGAATGAATGAATTCTAAATGCAGCTAGGACAGCCTTTGTTTATGTAAAAGAAAGTCTATAAGGAGAATGTTTCCTAGGATTAGGGTTTGTCAGAAGTCAAACATGTTTTGTTTTGTTTTTGTTTTTAATCTGAAACAAAAAGTCATAGTATATATAGTCATTGTAAAAAATTTGGAAAATACAGAAGCCACAAGTCCAAAATTTAAAAGGACTCTGAAATCCCCTATGTTCAAACTAGGGTATTCTTTGTTTTTGTTCAGTCACTAAGTCATGTCCAACTCTTTGTGACCCCATGGACTGCAGAGCACCAGGCTTCCCTGTCCTTCACTATATCCTGGAGTGTGCTCAAATTCACATCTGTTGAGTCAGTGATGCTATCTAACCATCTCATCCTCTGCCTCCCTCTTTTCCTTTTGCCTTCAATCTTTCCCAGTATCAGGGTCTTTTCCCATTTGTCGGCTCTTCGCATCAGGTGGCCAAAGTATTGGCACTTCAGCTTCAGCATCAGTCTTTCCAATGAATATTTAGGGTTGATTTCCTTTAGGATGGACTGGTTTGATCTCCTTGCTGTCCAAAGGACTCTCAAGAGTTTTCTCCAGTACCACAGTTCGAAAGCACGTTCTTCAGTGCTCAGCCTTCTTTATGGTCCAATTCTCACATCTGTACATGACTACTAGAAAAACCAAGAAGCAAGAACTAAAATCCTACAGCCTTCAGAATGAAAACCACAGCCACAGAAAGCTGATCAAAATGATCAAAAGGCTGTGGATCACAGCCTTGTATAACTCAATGAAGCTATGAGCCATGCCGTGCAGGGCCACCCATGACAGACAGGTCATGGTGGAGAGTTCTGACTATACATGGTCCGCTGGAGAAGGGAATGGCAAACCACTCCAGTATTCTTGCCTTGAGAACCCCATGAACTGTATGAAAAGTCAAAAATAATTGTGGTATGAATGTATATAATCCATTTATATATTTTTATTTTTTTTCTTTAATTTTTATTTTTTAGTTCATTTTGCTTTACAATACTGTATTCGTTTTGCTACACATCGACATGAATCAGCCATGAGTGTACATGAATTCCCAATTGTAAGTATACTGTATTGGTGTTTTTCTTTCTGGCTTACTTCACTCTGTATAATCGGCTCCAGCGTCATCCACATTTTTAATAAATATCAGAATACACTAGATACACTGTTTTGTAATCTGATTTTTCACTTAAAATATAACATATCTCTGTGACATTAAACAGCCCCCTACAATTTTAATTTTTTATTTATCTTTATTAAATTATAGTTGCTTTACAATGTTGGGTTAGTGTCTACTGTACAGCAAAGTGAATTGGCTATACATATACATATATCCCTTCTTTTTTTTGAATTTTCTTCCCTTTAGGTCACCACAGAGCATTGAGTAGAGCTCTCTGTTCTTATTAGTTATCTATCTTATAAGACAGTAGTGTATGTATGACAATCTCGATCCAAATTCATCCCACTCCTCTTTCCCCCTTGGTATCCATACTTTTGTTCTCTATGTTGTCTCTGTGTCTCTGTTGCTGCTTTGCAAATAAATTCATCTATGTCATTTTCTAGATTCCACATATAAGCAATATTATATAATACTCATTTTTCTTTTTTCTGACATATACAAAAATAAACTCAAAATGGATTGAAGACCCAAATGTAAGGCCAGACACTTTAAAACTCTTAGAGGAAATCATAGGCAGAACACTCCATGACATAAATCATAGCAAAACCTTTTTTCAACCCACCTCCTAGAGTAATGAAAATAAAAACAAACAAATGGGACCTAATTAAACTTAAAAGCTTTTACACAGCAAAGGAAACCATAAACAAGGTAAAAAGACAGCCCTCAGAATGGGAGAAAATATTTGCAAATAAAGCAAATGCAAGGGATTAATCTCCAAACTATACAAACAACTCATGCAGCTCAATATCAAAAAAATAAACAGCCCAATCAAAAAATGGGCAAAAGACCTAAATAGACATTTCTGCCAAGAAGACATACAGATGGTCAACAAACGCATGAAAAGATGCTCACCGTCACTAATTATTAGAGAAATGCACATCAAAACTACAACAAGGCATCACCTCACACTGGTCAGAATGGCCATCATAAAAGAACATACAAACAATAAATGCTGGAAAGGGTGTGGAGAAAAGGGAACCCTCCTACACTGTTGATGGGAATGTAAACTGGCACAGCCACTGTGGAAAACAGTTTGGAGGTTCCCTAAAAAACTAAAACTAGAACTACTATATGACTCAGCAATCTCATCCCTGGGCATATATCTGAAGAAAACCACGGTTCAAAAGATACATACACCCCAGTGTTCACTGCAGCATTATTCACAATATCCAGGACATAGAAGCAACCTAAATGTCCATAAACTAGGAATGGATGAAGAAGATGTGGTACATATATTCAATGGAATATTACTCAGCCATAAAAAAGAAAAAAACTGTGCCATTTGCAGAGACATGGATGGACCTAGAGACTATCATGCAAAGTGAAGTAAGTCATAATTTTAAGATATATACATTATTAATCACATAAATATACAAAAGTATCTTTCATTCTCCTACTTCCCACCAAATTAAATATATGAATGTCTCTTATTGTAGCTTTACAAAATTGTAAAGTGGTTTAGAGTGGCTAGACATTTTTCTTGCATTTCTTGGCCCTTTGTGTTTCTCATCTTGAGTGTATAATTAAAATGCAAGAGAGAGAGGCTCCGGGCTGCTGTGTTGGGTGAAGGACTGAGACTTGATGCCTCTAGCTCCTTGGTTACAGAGCAGCAACATAAGAAGTCTGTAGTTCCAGAAGAGCCTGGATTTTTCTCAACAGAGAGACATAGATGCCTGATTCTTAATACCATTTGTAAAGCTGTTAGGAAATATGGGGAAAAAAATAGAGCTCCATTTATTAATGCAGCCCAATTCAATTTCCTCTACTCAGACAGAAATGGTTTATCTGTAATGGTGACTTGTGCCTGGAGGGAGTAAAATAATACAGCAGAAATGATGAGAAAACAAATTCAGTCTGTACAGCGGCAAAGGAAATAGACTCTTGGTTGAGAGTCCTAAACAGACTGAAGGGAGCTGTGCTAACTGGGGCCAGTAAGGACACCATTGGCACCTATTTCTTCCAGGAAAACCTCTGGGCACCTACATTGGCATGTGATGAAACTGCACTGTGCATAAATTGCCTTGATACATCTAAGTTATGGAACATCTCAAAATTTTAAGTCCTGGGTTTGACCAGGATAGGGGAAATGCTCTTTGTTTATATGGAAGGAAAAATCTGAATTATAGGTCGTCTTAGTCAGAGAGATGGTTTAAATTCTTCTCCAGGGAAATTCCTCATACATTTTTTCGAAGAATGCATTATATTTGTGAAATGCCTAGTCCCTACCAATGTCTGTGGGAGATTTTCATCTGGTTTCATGTATGGAGAGCTCTGGAAGTTTTCCTTCATGTCACCACCATCCTATAGAGGATATCTATAGGTATTCAGGCCATATCTTTATTCACAGGGTTTTAAGTGTGCCATGGGCCAGTGAATAAGAGGGGAATGGACCACTCTGCATCTGCACGATTGATGGGTGGCTTGGTGGGTGATGACACCTATGGGGCACCTTGTTGCTGTCAGCGAATGCTACCTGATCCTTGCAGGTTAGATCTCTTATCTCACACTCTCCTCTACTTGTGACCCCTTCAGTTTTCCTTTTACTTAGAGTGTGGATCCTTGTGTGCAGTTTGCAGTTGAGGGAGGTCTGTCTGTCCTGGAGAATGATTTGTGAGATTTACAGTTAAGTCTTTGTGGTGGTGGTTTTATTGTTGGGTGGGTTAAGTTTACTATCTGGGCTGAGGATCAAGAAAAAGCTTCTGGGACTTTTGTGAGCATGGGTGAATTAATCAATTAGTTATTTTAAAACATTATCTTAACCACCATTGGAAGACAGCAAAGCTTGCTTTTCACTGGTGTTTGGAAATGGAGACCACAGAACTTGGAATAAGAAGACAGGATTCAAGATGCAGTGTTTTCACTAATGAGAGTGACCTTGACCTTCTCTCTGTTTCTCTTGGATTAGCCTCCTTGTATTAGTGTCAGCCCCACACTGCCACCCTGCACTCTCCTCTGCTTGTTGGTCACCTCCAGTTGGATGCCATGTAATAGCTCACAGCTAACCCATCAAACTTAATGGGCTTATAATTACCCTCATGTTCTCTTCCTTCCTCAAATCCCAGTCTCCAAATTGCCCCTGCTCTGATTCAGTGAATGACAGAATATCCATGAAGTTGCCCCAAAGACCCGGAAGGCATCCTTGCCTTGATACCTCTCTCATGTCCGCATCAACTCGGCCACCATTGTCAAGTCAATCCCAGGAGTAACTGACATTGTCCCAACTCTTCAGCCTGCTGTTACATCTTCATCCAGGTCCCCTCTTCTCTCTCTGAGGATACTGCAGTATCTTCCTTATTTGTCTTCATCTAACCCATTCTCTAAACTCCTGCTGGAGCCATCACCCTTATTAGAAGTAGTTTCTAGAACCTTCTCCATTGACTGTGGAGCAGAGTCCAGCCCTGGTGTTCATGGCTGCTCACAATCTGGTCCACACTCACCATATTTCCCTCCATTTGGTCCTGCCTGACCCTCTCATCATTCTGTGACTGCGGCTCTTCACCCACTCCCAACCCAGTACTGCAGACCCACACATTAGATCCCCAGATCTTGTTAATCTAACAACTGTTAGTTTGTATCCTCTGACAAACATCTCCACATCCCACTCCCACAGATCCTGGTAACTACCACTCTGCTGCCCATTTCTCTGGAGGTGCCACTTATATTTGATTCCTAAAACCCCCCCTTTCTAACCATCAGTTTACATGTCTGGTCTAACTGCATGCCCCTCCCTGCACAATGCCTGGGATCTTCTCACTAAAGGGTGGATGGTTAATGGAAGGGGAGCCATTCTAGCTGACTTTTCTGTTCCTGACCCTAAACCCTAAGATTACATATAAGCCATGCTATGGAATAAAACAAAAAAATTCAGAGTTCCAACCTGCTTCCACTGAGAACTCATAAGTGCAATGTACATGAGGCTTTTTATGTCATTTAAAAATAACTTGTTAGTTTTTTATATTCTTTGCTCTATTTCTATTTGTTTAAGTATGTAAACATTTCCCTATTCAAACAGAGTATGCTCATTTTAAACATTTTGTTCATAAATCTTATAGTCGATTTTGGAGGGTCAGGGACTAAATTCATGCTTTGGAAGATAGAGGTAGTAGCCCAGAAATACATCTGTCTTCTCATGAACATGTTTTTTAACTTTTATTTCTTTTTTTTTCCCCAGGGAAATTCACTTTTTTTTAATTTTTAATTTATTTTTTATTTTACTTTACAATACTGTATTGGTTTTGCCATACATTGACATGAATCCACCACAGGTGTCATGAGTTCCCAATCCTGAACCCCCCTCCCACCTCTCTCCCCATCAGCAGAGGAATGGATAAGAAAGCTGTGGTACATATACACAACAGAGTATTACTCAGCCATTAAAAAGAATACATTTGAATCTGTTCTAATGAGGTGGATGAAACTGGAGCCGATTATACACAGTGAAGTAAGCCAGAAAGAAAAACACCAATACAGTATACTAACACAGTTCAGTTCAGTTCAGTCGCACAGTCGTGTCCGACTCTTTGCGACCCCATGAATCGCAGTACGCCAGGCCTCCCTGTCCATCACCAACTCCCGGAGTTCATTCAGACTCACGTCCATTGAGTCTGTGATGCCATCCAGCCATCTCATCCTCGGTCGTCCCTTTCTCCTCCTGCCCCCAATCCCTCCCAGCATCAGGGTCTTTTCCAATGAGTCAACTCTTCGCATAAGGTGCCCAAAGTACTGGAGCTTCAGTTTTAGCATCATTCCTTCCAAAGAAATCCCAGGGTTGATCTCCTTCAGAATGGACTGGTTGGATCTCCTTGCAGTCCAAGGGACTCTCAAGAGTCTTCTCCAACACCACAGTTCAAAAGCATCAATTCTTCTGCGCTCAGCCTTCTTCACAGTCCAACTCTCACATCCATACATGACCACAGGAAAAACCATAGCCTTGACTAGACGGACCTTAGTCGGCAAAGTAATGTCTCTGCTTTTGAATATACTATCTAGGTTGGTCATAACTTTTCTTCCAAGGAGTAAGCGCCTTTTAATTTCATGGCTGCAGTCACCATCTGCAGTGATTTTGGAGCCCAAAAAAACAAAGTCTGACACTGTTTCTACTGTTTCCCCATCTATTTCCCATGAAGTGATGGGGCCAGATGCCATGATCTTCGTTTTCTGAATGTTGAGCTTTAAGCCAACTTTTCCACTCTCCTCTTTCACTTTCAACAAGAGGCTTTTTAGCTCCTCCTCACTTTCTGCCATAAGGGTGGTGTCATCTGCATATCTGAGATTATTGATATTTCTCCCAGAATCTTGATTCCAGCTTGTGTTTCTTCCAGTCCAGCATTTCTCATGATGTACTCTGCATATAAGTTAAATAAGCAGGGTGACAATATACAGCCTTGACGTACTCCTTTTCCTATTTGGAACCAGTCTGTTGTTCCATGTCCAGTTCTAACTGTTTCTTCCTGACCTGCATACAGATTTCTCAAGAGGCAGGTCAGATGGTCTGGTATTCCCATATATATGGAATTTAGAAAGATGGTAATGATAACCCTGTGTGCGAGACAGCAAAAGAGACACAGATGTATAGAACAGACTTTTGGACTCTGTGGGAGAGGGAGAGGGTAGGATGATTTGAGAGAATGACTTTTATTTCTTATGGAAAACTGACTGCTTGGAATGATATGCTCTTTCTTGTTTGTAGATAAGATGCAGATCCACATCTTATTGGAAAGTTAGGAAAACATGAGGGATTGTGGGAAGTTCTTGGAGCTGTCAGCAGGCCTTGTGATTTTCAGTCTTCAGTGGGTCCTTCATGACTTTTCTGGTTGGCAGAAGAGATTTGGAAAGAGAGGCTGAGATGCCCATTTCCTTGTAGCTAGCACATCTCATGCTACTTCTCAGGCTTTTATAGAGTTCGGCTTATCCTGCCCCTCACCTCACTGTGGGTGCCCTTCCTCTTTGATTTAACTGGTAGAATCTGGAATACCAGAAAATGAAAAGAAAAAGAATCCTAGAAGACAAAACATTAAGCTCATTCACTTCAAATTTAATACCTTTTCTCCTGAAGCTCTAGAGACGTTTCTAGCATCATACTTTGGAACCTAATTGGGAAGGTAATTTAAGCAGATGCTGTGTATTGTTCTTCATCTTTAGATTTTTCCATTAAGTATATGAAATCAGTCTTTAGTTGTTAAGATTCTGTGTCCATGAGAAATTATCACTAAGCTTTTGTTCTAAATTTATGAGCTAAAGGTTCCAAGAAAATCCCTGCTGGGTATGTCTGAAAGAAGCTATCTGACAGTTTTAAGTGAGTGAAGTGAACAGATAGTGTTTTAAAAAACTTGCTTTGTATCTAGATGCCCTGAGATGGATGTGTCAGAGAGTGAGAGGGCAGCAGCATCAGACTCCAAAGAGGTGGCTAGGACTGGGGAATGGGTGAGGAAGAAGAATTAGGAGGTGGAATTGACAGGGTGGGTGACTGTCTAAAAAAAGAGTGATGCTGTGTGTTTGGGGGAGGGTATGATGTTTATTTTCATAGGAAGTAGCTCCTAATCTTTAAGCCTCTGTTCTCTTATCTATAAAATTTATAGATAATAACCCTAGTTAACAGAGTTGTCATGAGTATTAATTGACCCACAGCAATAGAAAATACATTTTTTAATATGAAAAAGACAAAGATACTCTGAAAAATAAGATCAGCATCCCCAAGAGAATATATATTAAGGGCTTAGACCAAAGCCTGCTGCTAACCTATCATCACTGTAAAGCAAAAGTAATGAAAACTCTGACTTGGGGGCCAGAAAGGAACCGCTAAATAAACTTCTATATGACAGAGAAGCATTCAGTATATGATAAGGTACCTTTGCAACAATGGATCCTTCTGTCTCCTCTTCAGATGTAGGGTAAACTATCACCCTAAGATGATCTTTCCACAACAGCTCCATCTGAAGCTTTACCCCCAAAACCCTACTGCTGCCAAGTTACCAATGATGAATCCTGTCATTCGCTTCAAGGCCCTCACGTTATCTTGTCTGTGTGTTGGTTTACTTGCTGCACATCTGTATCACCCCCCAGGATGGGGCCAAGACCACAATCAGGCTCAGACTCAGCTGGATCCCAAGGGTCTGGGCCAGTGCCTAGCACACCTAAGTGCTCAGGGAGTATTTGTTGGATGAAAGACGAGCCATCCAGTTTGTGAACTGGCTCACATGGGTGCAGGCTTGTCTGTGTTCAAGGAGAATCTTCTAAAGCAGCACTTCATAGGTACTCTGTCAGAGAAGGAGGGAGGGAGAGCATGGGCAAACTGAGCTTGCTCAGATGTTGGTAAATAGCATTCAGAAAGTCAGTGTTGTTTAGTTGCTGAGTTGTGTCTAACTCTTTGCAACCCCATGGACTGTAGCACGCCAGGCTTCCCTGTCCTTCCCTGTCTCCTGGAGTTTGCTCAAACTCATATTTATTGAGTCAGTGATGCTATCCAGTCATCTCATCCTCTGTCGCCCCCTTCTGCCCTCAATCTTTTTCAGCATCAGGGTCTTTTCCAGTGAGTCAGCTCTTCACATCAGGTGGCCAAAGTATTGGAGCTTCAGCTTCATCATCAGTCCTTCCAATGAATATTCAGGACTGATTTCCTTTAGGATTGATAGGTTGGGTCTCCTTGCAGTCCAAGGGACTCTCAAGAGTCTTCTCCAGCACCACAGTTCAAAAGCATCAATTAATTTTTCAGTGCTCAGCCTTCTTTATAGTCCAACTCTCACATCCATACATGACAACTGGAAAAGCCACAGCTTTGATTAAACGGACCTTTGTCAGAGGAGTGATGGCCCTGATTTTAGTACTGTAAAGAAAAAATACAGTTTTAAAAGTTTCAAAACATCACACAGAGTGATTTTTAGCACAACACATTGGTATCTTTGGCTTTGAGTTTAAAATTTCATACTCCATTATGACTTCTCTAGGCCTCACCAACTTGTAAATATTTTAACTATGTTTGCAACCCTTTGAACTTAAAACTCCTGCAGGTCTGGTAGGAAACAGAGCACATGTCAGCAGCAATTTTCTCTGGGCTGTCACCTTTGAGGGACTATTGGGATCTCCTCCACCCATTTCCTACCGTCTGGTAGTTCTCTACTTCCCTGCACTGTGCAGGTAGTGCTTTTTTGATAATAATAATAATTACCACCTAAGATTTATTTTCAAGAATATTAATTCTCTAAGTTTAGGGTAAAAAAGTCAGGATCAGAACACAAGGAGGCAGGAAGTGAAAGCAGAGCAGTGTCTGATGGAGCGTCCAGTCTGTTTTTCCTGCCTGTCTAGAAATCGTCACCAGTGGTCTGAGCAGACAGAGTGCCGTGACACTCCGTCCGCCCTTCTGTCTCTCTTACTGTCTCTCCCTCTCTTGTCTGTCCCTCTCTGACACAGCTCGCATAAGCTCCCTATTTAGAGATGCCACAGTTGTCAGTGTATCGGATGGTCAGGGAAACAGATGAGTCCTATGTTAGAATCCTCTACAGCAGGGGTCCCCAGCCTCCGGGATCTAATGCCTGATGATCTGAGGTGGAGCACAAGTAATAATAATAAAGTGCACAATAAATGTAATGAGCTTAAGTCATCCTGAAACCATCCCTTCCCATCAGTGGAAAAACTCTCTTTCACGAAACAGGTTCCTGCTGCCAGAAAGATTGGGGACCGCTGCTCTATTATAGCCATGAAGTTCCTGTGAAGAGTGTTCTCTTTCCCCACAGTGGTGTTGAGGAGAGCCCAGCTGCGCTGTTTGAATTCTGTTTTGTCTGCAGCTGTAATTCTCCAGGAGGTTTATTGGCCTTTCTCCCACCACTGCATGTTATGACTGGCCCCACCGAGCAGTACTCTTGTGTTAAAGGGAGGAGGCACTCAATGAGTGCTTCATCTGATAAGGGAGATAATAAGAGGAAGAGTATCCAATATGCCAAAGTGTCTTACACATTTTCAGAGTTTTTTCCATGAATTACTATAATTTGAGACTCATGACCATTTCTTTGAAATTGATAGGACAGATAATGTTGTCTCATTTTACAAAGGAGGAAATTGAATTATACAAATGATTGACTACCTGGTCAAATATCCCTGTCACTTAGTGGTGCTGGGAACTGCTTCCATTTCTTGTTATTATATATCCAAGAATATACCCATTGTATTACAAAATATTATTAAAATATTTTATAACATTATTATATTTCATTATATGGTAAATATGATATGTGACAGTGCCAAGGATTTTCAAATAATTTAGACCTCAAATAAATTTAGGCATCAAATAAACTAAGACATCAAGTATCAAGTAACTGATACTTGATGTCTAAATTTATTATGAAGAACATTTAATGTGTGCAATAACTTTTTATTATCTTCCTAATGGAGTTAGCAGTCAGCTAAAATTTCAGTGAATCTCCATAACTATTTTAACTAAAAGCTAAACCCACTACACCTGTGAAACCTGTTAGTTTTCAAAATAACTAATAAGGTACATGATACTGATGATAAGAGAGTAGCTAGCATTTACTGTGCCTGCTACTTATCAGGCACTCAGTTACATGAATGTCAACATCAGTACTATTTTACAGGCAGAAAACTACCCTTCAACAAGCTTATATAGCTTTCCCGAGGTCGCAGGGCTGGTCAGGTAAACTTAACAGCCTGAAATGCTGAGTGAAGTCGCTCAATCGTGTCCGACTCTTTGCGACCCCATGGGCTGTAGCCTATCAGGCTCCTCCGTCCGACTCTTTGCGACCCCATGGGCTGTAGCCTATCAGGCTCCTCCGTCCAGGGAAGAGTGCTGGAGTGGATGGCTATTTTCCTCTCCAGGGGATCTTCCCGAACCAGGAATCAAACCCGGGTCTCCTGCATTGCAGGCAGACGCTTTACCATCTGAGCCACCAGGGAAGCCCCATTTAGGGAAAAGTAACTAGAAATGTTAGAAACAGATGGCTGACAGAAGGGAGAAAATCCAGACTATTTAAAATCTTCACTGTCTTTCCCTTGAGTAAAGGAGAGAGCATGTGTTAGGAAAAAATCAGTAATTTTTCTTGAGTAATTCCTGTGATAGCCCCTGATCTGAACATGCCTCGTGGATCACCTTCATTAATCCTCCCAGCAGCCCTGGGAGATAGGTCCTGCCTTTCCGCTGCTCATTTTACATGGAAACTGAAGTCAGATAAATGGTACAGCCAGGATTAGAACCCAGAGGCTGTGCTTTTACTTTTACTTTCTATAACTCCTTTAAGTTCTCCTTCATCAACCGGGAGCCAGCACTATGCAAGGCAGTTGATATACTCAATCTTATTTCCTTGTCCTAACACCCGTGGAAGATTTATTGTCTCCATTTTCGGATGCCCTAGGGTTCCAAGTCATGTAGTAGCTCCCAGTCACCCACAAAGCAAGACAGACTTGTCCCCTTGCCTCAAATCTGTGCCAGGAAGTTTGTTCCCAAAGCAGACATGAAATCCAGGCTTATGAACCGCTCTTATCATTGAACTCCCTTCTGCTGCCGTGGCTTCTGCCTGATTTATCAGTGTTTCTGGCATCTCATTGTGGAAAATCAATTCCTCTCTTCACACATATCTGCTGCTTTCTTTAGCTTCTTGTCACTGCCCAGACATGCATTCCTGATTCTTCAAACAAACAAAACAAATCTAAACAGGAAGGGTGTTCAAGGGCATCCGAATGTTGCGCTGTTGCTGTCGGGACTATGAGCGCAGTGCCTAGAACAAGAACAAGCTTCTTGGACAGTTTCTCCCAGAATCCTTGGGCTGGCTTTGCTTCCCTTTGAAATGTAGCCACACCTCTGGGTAGAACAGGGCAAGGCAGACAGAAATGGCTGGGATAATATGGGATGCTGGTCCTGCTAGGTTCCTTCCCTCTAAATAAAAGCTGAAGGTCCCTGAAGAAAGAGGGTAAAAGAATCATACTTAAGATCTCTGAAAAGTAACTTAAAGAGTGGGAACAAGTTAAAGTAAGAAAAAAATTTTACATGCACAAGATGCAAAACATTTTTAAATCATTAGTTATAGTTACTAAAAGGAAAGGAGACACTTCAAAACTATAGTGAAAGTTGAAGCTTGAGAATTAAAAGAGAATAACTCTCCGTGGAAAAGAACAGATATAAGGGATGGTGGTGGTTTTGTTTCGGGTTTTTTATTTGCTTTTAGGGATTTGCATTTTGGTTTTTGTTGTTGCTTTGGGGTTTTTTTGTTTAGAGTGAGCTATCAAGTCACATCATGTTGTCTTTATTTATAATGATAGGCACACAGATTCATCTATATTCCATCCAAATAGGCAAAGGGAGGTTTTCTCAATATCTCAGGCCTGGTCTACTGCCATGCCAGTGAGCCCACATTAATCTTTTAAAATCCTTGATCTGTGTTCCTGCACAGTATTGATTCATTTGGCATGGGGGCTTTTGATTTGTTTTTCAATATCCTAAAGATTTTCAGTAGTTTTTCAGGAACTGCTGTTGGTGGCTAGTGAGGGAAGACCTAGTAGATACTGTCCCAGGGCCCCACCTCTGTGCAGCCTATCTTTTTATAAATGAGGATTCTGCTCAGAATTATATCAGAAAGGGAATTGCAAAGGGGTGAAGATATTGTGAATTTTTAGGAGCATTTTCCTTTCAAGTGTCAGGTTTGGAAACTGACTAACCCTAGTGAGAGGAGTAACTGCCCTGTTGAAACTGGAACTGATAACCTGTGGGTGTGGAAAGGGAGCCCTCTGGAAGATATCTAGAAGTGACCTCCACCCACAGTGCATAGCTGGCCTCCCCATTCTCCCCTATCAAAATTTGTAGTCTGGTCTGCAGTGTATTTTTTTATACAGTTGAGGTCATACTGCTTACATAAACTGCTTCTTCCAGTAATCAATATATTGCAAGCTTTTCTCCACATCATTAAACTCCTAAACATACATTTTAATGGAGGTACAATATTCCATCACATGTATTTAATCATTTTCCCACTAGAAATTTAGATTGACTTTTTTTTTCTTTTCGCTACAATAAATGATACTCTGATGAAAATCTTTGTCCATAAATTTTTGTCAACATTTCTCATTATTTCCTCAGGCTAAATTCCTAAAAGTGGAATTTTTGAGTCAACAGATATCATGCCTATAAAACTCAATGTATTTTGCTAAACTTTTTTTCCAGAAATGCTAGATCAATTTATATCCCCACAGTGAGATATAACAATGCATAATTTTAACTGACTGCTTTGCATATAATGTTTTGTTTTGTCAAGAGAGGAGAAAAAAAGAATATTTTTATTAGAAAATTATCTTTTGCCCTCAGTAGCTATTTAAAGAAGAAAAATGCATATATGCATAATAGTGGGAGGAAAAAATTTTTTCTTCTAAAAATGAAAGTGAGAAAATGTACCAGCCAAGACATAGAACTGAATGATAGTATATGGGGCACCGTGACTAATCAGCTAAATATTTTCAAATATAGGAATTTTTCAATATTCCTAAAATATTGAAAACATTTTGCTCCCAGAGCACTAACTCTGGGATGCAAGCACATTTCATGCTCAGAGGTACGAGTGCAGGACTTTCAAAGTCTTGAGAGAGAGAATTACATTATATTCAGATCCTACATTTGAGACATGAGGTTAGAAGTAGGGGTCCCAGCAGCTGTCCTCCTGGAAGACTGTCTTCTTAGTCAACCGATATTGGATGCTCAGGTTCAAATCATGGCTTTGCCACTTACTTTGTGAATTTGGTCAAGTCAGTTACTCTTTCCAGGATGCTGTTTCCTTTTCTATCCAAAAAAGGGACATTTTAGCATCCTTGTGAGGACAGAAATAATGCCATGAGGTCCTCAGCATTGTCCAGAGCTGTGCTGTCCAATACGGCAATCTCACGTGGCTGCTGAGCATTGGCAATGCTGTTGTTCAGTCGCTAAGTCATGTCCTGCTGTTTGCTGAATTGAGACATGCTGTAAGTGTGCAAATGCACACAAGTTTCAAAGACTAGTACCAAAAAGTATCTAAACTATTGTTATTTTGATATCGTTACATGGTGAATGATACTAGTTTAGATATCTTGGCTTCAAATAAAACACATCATTAAAATTAATTTTATTTCCTTCACTTTTCAAATGTTTCCTTTTTGTTCTTTGATGTGGCTTGCATTTTATTTTTATTGGAAAGCACTGCTCTAGAACATAATAAAGATTCAAATATTTTTAAAAATAAATCAAGGTGGGTCGTGGCTCCATCACAGAGTTGCCTCAGTATTGTTTTATTTTTGTGGGGCGAGGGAGGCATTCAGTTCCTGAGACACTGTAGGACATTGGGCTGGAGTCCTCTGGCCTGGATGGTTTCAAATTGGCTAGGGTAAGGATGCTGTATATTATTTCATTGTTTGTCAAGGGAGTGAGTGGAGAGTTTAAAAATAGCATCCCCCTCCCTCCTCTGGCCCCATGCTGATCCCTCCTGAGTTATTTCTGTTGGCGCATTAGGAGCCTGACATTTGATTCATTCAGTGGGACCTACCTCGGTCCTTTAAAACAGAATGGACAGTTAGTGAAAGGTCAAAGCCACTATGGCTGGTGGTAGCTGCCCTGGACCATGACAGGCAGAGGAGACACGGAGAATTGAAGAAACAGTAATGGCAAAATGCTTGGTCAAGATCCAGACTCGGAGGGGTCTCCGCCTGCAGTTGGTGAACCACTGCAACAGCAATGTGTTTGTCCGTCTGCTGAGACACAGTTCCAAGATCACAGCCAGAAACACGGGTACGTGCCCTGCAGTGGGCTCTGGTCTGCACCTGAGAAGCGTGCAGGCTTCCAGCTGCCACTCACCCGAGAATGTCAGAAGTCTGTGATAAGGATGAGGAGGAGAAAGAGGGAGAAAAGCAGGGAGGCAGGAAGGGGAGTGGGCAGGCACTGAGGGAAAATGGGAGGGCTTCAAATGGAGGTCCTGACACTCTCATTAAGTGAAATGGTAGGAAGTCATCCTAAAGGCTAGTGAAATACATGCTAGTCAGTAGCTCGGTTAGGAAGGAGGCAATGGTGATGTGTCCAATCCATTGGCTCAGGAATGAGGGATGATTACAGACAAGGCAGATTGGATGATCAAAACATGCTCCTCCCTCCTTTCATTGTTTAAAGGGTAAGATCTTCAAGTGCTTTCCTGGATGAGGCAAGACCCTCCTATACCTTCAAAGTAGAGCTGTCCTAAAATATGGTCCTGAAATATAGTATCAGTTAAAGAATTGGGATCAAACTGAGGTTCTGCCAGTTTCCTTTTCATTGAAAATGTATTTTGTTGTCCTTGGAGGAAATGGGAATATATATAAATGTTATATGTGGTTTTCACCAAATGATTAAAATTTTAAAAATCCTGGGAAATGTCTGTAATTGGCCATACCTCATGGACATTTGTGGAAATCACTCCTAAGTGAACTTAGTTGTATTTGTATAATGACATAGATAATAGATGATGTGTTTTTATAAAAGATATTTTAAGTATAATTTATAGAATGTTTTCCTTGACCCTAATGTTCCCGATAGCCAATCTATGTACATTGACATGTAGAATGGATATAGGAATTTTTATCATAAATGGGATTGTTTGATATATATTATAGTTTTTTTTCAGTTTATCATATGTCATGAAGTACTTTCCATAAAACATATTAATCTGTATCCTTTTAAAATTTGGCTGAATAATATCTTATAGTGAAGACATATCATAATTTATTTAATCACCAAATTATTACTGGAAATTGATATTTCCTATTTAGTGGCTGTAACAGACAGTGCTGTCAAGGAATGTGCGTATACAAGTATTTCTTTATGACAGATTCTTAAAAGCATAACTGCTGATTTGACAGATATACACATTTTAAATTTTAATGGAAATGGGCAAACAGATTATCCTCTGAAAAACTAATACTCACTAAAAAGGTGAGTACAAGAATGACTTCTTCCCCACATAAGCATTAACCCTGATGTGACCAATTTCTAAGACTGAAAAAAAAAAGAGATTTTATTATTTTAATATACCTGTTCCTTTTTACTTGTAAAGGTGAGCATCTTTTCAGAGGATAATTATCCATGTGCATTTCTGCTTGGAATTACTTGTTTACTTTGTGCATTTCTGTTTCATTTTTGTCCTTCCCTTATAGATTGTGAGAGTTCTTATCTTTTTTCCTCCTAATTTATTCTTGGCTTTTAATTTTGTTGTTCAGTTGCTCAGTAGTATCCAACTCTTTGTGACCCCATGGGCTGCAGCACTCCAGGCTTGCCTGTTCTTTAATTTCCATTGAGTCAGTGATGCCACCCAACTTTCTCATCCTCTGTCACCCCTTTCTCTTCCTGCCTTCAATCTTTCCCAGCATCAGGGTCTTTTCCAATGAGTCAGCTCTTCACATCATGTAACCAAAATATTGGTGCTTCTTATTGCCTTTAGGATTGACTGGTTTGATCTCTTTGCTGTCCAAGGGACTCTCAAGAGTATTCTGCAGCATCACAATTCAAAAGCATCAATTCATCTCATTCAGCCTTCTTTATGTTCTAACTCTCCCATCCTTACATGACGACTGGAAAAATCATAGTTTTAACTAAATGGATCTTTGTCAGCAAAATGATGCCTCTGCTTTTTAATATGCTGTCTAGATGGATGATAGCTTTTCTTCCAAGGAGCAAGCATCTTTTAATTTCATGGCTGTAGTCACCGTCTGCAGTTTTTTTGGAACCCAAAAAGTAAAGTGTGTGTCACTGTTTCCATTGTTTCCCCATCTGCCATGAAATGATGGGGCCAGATACCATGATCTTAGTTATTTGAGTATTGAGTCTTAAGCCAGCTTTTTCACTCTTCTCTTTCACCTTTGGCTTTTGGGGTAGCTCAGCTGGTAAAGAATCCACCTGCAATGCCGGAGGCCCCAGTTTGACTCCTGGGCTGGGAAGTTGGAGATGGGATAGGCTACCCACTCCAGTTTTCTTGGGCTTCCCTGGTGGCTCCAATGGTAAAGAATCCACCTGCAGTGCAGGAGACCTGGGTTTGATCCCTGGGTTGGGAAGAACCCTGGAGGGAGGGCATGGCAACCCACTCCAGTATTCTTGCCTGGAGAATCCCCATAGACAGAGGACCCTGGCAGGCTACAGTTGCAAACTGTCAGATGTGACTGAGTGACTAAGCACAGCTTTCACCTTCATCAAGAGGCTCTTTAGTTCTTTGCTTTCTACTGTTAGAGTGGTGTCATCTGCATAGCTAAGGTTATTGATATTTCTCCCAGAAATCTTGATTCCAGTTTGAGCTTGATTCTAGCTAGATGTAGCCTGGCATTTCACAAGATGTACTCTGCATATAAGTTAAATAAGCAGGGTGACAATATACAGCCTTGACGTACTCCTTTCCCAATTTTGAACCAGTCCATTGCTCCATGTCCAGTTCTAACTGGTGTTTCTTGACCTGTATACAGGTTTCTTAGGAGGCAGGTAAGGTGGTCTGGTATTCCCATCTCTTTAAGAATTTTCCACAGTTTGTCATGGTCCACTCAGTCAAGGGCTTTACGTAGTTAATAAAGCAGTAGATGTTTTTCTGGAATTCCCTTGCTTTTTCTGTGATCCAGTGGATGTTGGCAATTTGCTCTCTGGTTCCTCTGCCTTTTCTAAATCCATCTTGTACATCTGGAAGTTTTCGGTTCACATGCTGTTGAAACCTAGCTTGAAGAATTTTGAGCTTTCAACTTATATTAATGTTAACTTTGTAGCACAGGTACTTTTCATATGCACAGACAATTTCTACATGTGCAGACTTCTTTTCTGAGTTTTATGTTTTGTCAGTATCCCTCATTCCAAGACTGTGAACATGTTTCCTGTGTTTTCATCCTCAAAATTAATGCATTAGCTTTAACTATGTGAAATTTCTGATAGTCAACTGCCTTTGACCTACAAAAATAGTGATTTCATGTGATTTGATCTAATATTTGTTTTTAATTGACTTGCTGACTTCTTTGGAATTTTTAATGTGTGTTTGACATGAAGTAGGGATATACTTTTTCTCCTTCCCAATTGGTTAGTGATTTTTCTCAGAGTTATTTAGCATAAGCTCTCATTATTTTCAAAGGTGTATTTCTGAATTCCATATTTTAGTATTCCTGCTCCATTATGAACAATAGTGTAGTTTTGACATCAGATAGGTCAAATTCCCCCTTATGGATCTTTTTTTTAATCCAGAGTCTCCTGATAATCATGTGCACTTTCTCGTTTGTCATTTTTGAAAATGTGTTGAGATTGGTATTAAAATTGCAGTGAATTTTAATTTGAAGAGATATGGATCTTCAAAATAATTAAGTTCTCCTATTCAGGAACATTGTTATATTCCTTCATTTTCCCAAGGTATTCTTTTATGTTATTCAGCTATGTTTTAGTATTATCTTCATGCAAGTTTTGAATATTTCTTATGGATATCCTAGATATTACGTGACTGTTCTAATTTGTGCATTTAGCTATTTTGAATGGGATTTTCCATCATCATATTTTCACATGGTCTTTGTTGCTTTCAAGCTGAACACCTGACTGACTTATAATTAATCCCCTAGCTTCTTATTAGGATCTTTGCCTTTTCCTGTAGCTGATACAATAGCCTACAAGAGAGTGACAGTTTTGTGCCCTCCTTTCTAATAATTACTCTTCTTATTTTCTGTCTTTGTCACATGGCATTATTGAAGTTCACCACAAGGATGCTGAAGTGCAGTGAGGGTTTTCTGTCATGTTCCTGATTTTGGTGTGATGATTAATTGTGATGACAGAGAGACCCATGAGATGGTGACAGCTGCATCAGTTAGGACACCATTAGCAGCAAGTAACTCTAACAAACACTGGTTTAGATAATAATGTGATTTATTATCCAAGACTGCACCAAGTCCAGACTCAGGGAGGATTCCAGGATTGAGAAGCCAGGTTCATTTCATCTCTCTGCACTGCTCTTGTCAGTTAGCCAGAACGCCCCCTCAAACCATTTGCTATCAGCATCATAGGATAACTGCCAGAATTCCTGGTGTCTTCTTCATGTACAATGTCAAGAGAAAGTCCATTATCTGTCCAGTATGTTCTTCTTAGAAGCAAGAAACCTTTCTCAGAACTTCCCCCTCCCCAGGCAACTCTTCCCTTTATTTTTCATTTTTAGGTTTGGCTCACATGCCCACTTCCAAACCTGAGAGAATGAAATTACTGTGATTGGCTTAGACTAATTATCTGGGAGAGAAATGGATGAGTCAGCCATGGAAACTATGAGATAAGCATCTATGTAGGAGAGCTTTCTGAGAGAAGGTGAAACATTAAATCTTAAAGAATGAGTAGGAGCCATCTGGGTGCAGAAGGACTTTCCAGGGAAAGGCAGTTTGTACAGAGTCAAGGAGGCATGATATAGTGTGACATATTTGGGCATCTGATGTGAACAGATGACTCGTTGGAAAAGTCCCTGATGCTGGGAAAGATTAAGAGAAAGAGAAAAGGGCATCAGAGGATGAGATGGCTGGACGGCATCACCAACGCAATGAACATGAACTTGGCAAACTCCAGGAGATGATGGGGGACAGGGAAGCCTGGCGTGCTCAGTCCATGGGCTCACAGATTTGGACAGGACTGCTCGGTGACTGAACAATGACAACAAAATAAATAGGAATGATGGAAATGTGTAGGGTAGAGGTGTGCTTTATATACTAAAATGAAGTTTAAATTTTATCCTGAAAGGCATGCTGCTGCTGCTGCTAAGTTGCTTCAGTCGTTTCCGACTCTGTGAGACCCCATAGACGGCAGCCCACCAGGCTCCCCCATCCCTGGGATTCTCCAGGCAAGAACACTGGAGTGGGTTGCCATTTCCTTCTCCAATCCTGAAAGGCATGAAAAACCTTTTAAGAAGAGAATTCATACTAATAATTAGGCATTTAAACTTATTTTTCTGGCAACAGTTCAGGAGTGAGACTGAGATCAGGGAAACCAGTGAGGAGGCCACTGCTCTTATGCAGTTGAGAAGTGATAATCACGGGGTGATAAAGAGGTGGGGATCCCTTCGAAGGGAATGGCTACCCACTCCAGTATTCTTTGGGCTTCTGTGGTAGCTCAGATGGTAAAGAATCTGCCTACAATGCAAGATACCTGGGTTCAGTCCCTGGATCAGGAAGATCCCCTGGAGAAGGGAATGGTTACCCACCCCAGTATTCTTGCCTGGGAAATCTCATAAACAGAGGAGCCTGGTGGGCTACAGTCCATAGGGTTGCAAAGAATTGGACATGATTGAGTGACTAACACTTTCACTTTTTTTCATTCTCAAGCATGGAGCGATGGAGAGGCAGGGACCACTTTGAAAGTGAATATAGTGGCAGAGTTTGTAGAAGCTGGTGACAGGTTAGGAGTAAGCAGTGAGTGAAAAGTTAGGGCCAACCCTTAGATTGCTGGTGTGGGCAGAGGGTGGTACTCTTTATTATGTAGTAACTAGTAGAGGAGGAAAAGGCTGGGGTGGGACATATATTGCTTGGATTTGGAAATACTGAGGTTGACTGGGGGCAGGAGGAGAAGTGGACGACAGAGGATGAGATGGCTGGATGGTGTCACTGACTCCATGGGCGAGTCTGAGTAACTCCGGGAGTTGGTGATGGACAGGGAGGCCTGGCGTGCTGCGATTCATGGGGTCGCAAAGAGCTGGTCATGACTGAGCAACTGAACCGAACTGAGGTTGATGATCCTGCACTCGGGTGTGTGGCGAGTCTGCAGCTCACTGGATGGTTTTGAGTTGAGATGGGTCAGAGATGCAGTAACATGTATTTCTCAAACTAAGTTATGTTCAAATATCTCTGGTCAAGTTAAACCAGTTTTTAAAAAAATAATTTTATGTATGTATTTATTGTGACTGTGCTGAGTCTTCGTTGCTGTGCAGGCTTTTCTCTAGTTGTGGTGAGCAGGGGCTAATCTTCATCACAGTGTATGGGCTTCTCTTGTTGTGGAGCATGGGCTGTAGGACACGCAGGCTTCAGCACCTGCGGGACATGGGCTCAGTAGTTGTGGCCCACAGGCTTGAAAGGCTTAGTTGCTCCATGGCAAACGGCATCTTCCCTGACCAGGAACTGAACCCATGTCTTCTGTATTGGCAGGCGGATTCTTTACCACTAAGCCACCAGGGAAGTCCTAAACCAGTTATTAAGCTAAATAAAATAAAACTGGTTTCTTCTCCTTAGGATCTTTCAGACATTTTAATATGTAAATAGTAATGTTTTTGAGTGTTTACTAAGTGCCAACCACTTCCCACATGTTTACTTATGACTCCTCTGTGCACAATATCCCCATATGATATGGCCTGAATTTTTCCCATTTTATAGATTTTACAGAGAAGAGTGACTTAGTAGCTTATCCAAGGTTACGTGACAATACAAAGCCAGGCTTCAGATATAGAATATTTAAGAGAGAGCTTATAATCTATTTAATTTCCACTTATTGAGGCATAATTGACAAAACTGAATGATATTTAAAGTATATATTGTGGCAATTTGATACACATTGTGAAAAGTTCCCCCTAATTAGTACATGCATTACCTCACATATTTATCTTTTTTTTAAATGAGAACACTTAAGTTCTACTCTCTCACATATGTCAATTATGTAAACAGTATTATCAACTATAAAGATCATGTTTTACATTTGAACATCAAACCTTATTCATCTTTCAGCTGAAAGTTTGAACCCTTTCCCCATTTCTCTCACCCCCTTGTCCATGGCAACCATTTTACTACTTTCTGTTTCTACAAGTTTGACTTTTCCTTTTTCTTCAGATTCCACATATGAGTGATACCATGGTGTTTTTGTCTTTCTCTGACTTATTTCACCTAGCATAATGCCTTCAAGGCCTATCCATGCTGTCATGGATGGCAGGATTTTCTTCCTTCTTATGGTTGAATAATATTCCATTGTGTACATATACTACATCTTCTTAATCCATTCACCTGTGCTGTGCTGTACTTAGTCAGTCATGTCTGACTCTTTGCAACCCCATGGACAGTAGCCTTCCAGGCTCCTCTGTCCATGAGATTCTCCAGGCAAGAATACTGGAGTGGGTTGCCATGCCCTCCTCCAGGGAATCTTCTCAACCAGGGATCAACCCAGGTCTCCGCATTGCAGTTGGATTCTGTACCATGTGAGCCACCAGGGAAGTCCAAGAATACTGGAGAGGGTAGCCTATCCCTCCTCTAGGGGATCTTCCCAACACAGGAATCAAACCGAGTTTTCCTGCATTGCAGGCAGATTCTTTACCAGCTGAGCTGCCAGGGAAGCCCATCCATTCACCTACTGATGACCGTCTAGGTTGTTTCCATATCTTCGCTATAGCGAGTAATGCTGCAGTGAACATAGGAGTGAAGATTTCTCTTTGAGATCCTGTTTTCATTTCCTTTGGATATATACTCAGAAGTGGAGATTGCTAGGTCATAGGGTAGGTCTGTTTAATTTGGGGAGAACCTCCGTATTTTTTTCCATAGTGGGTAAACCAACAGTGCACAGGAGTTCCCCTTTTCCTACATCCTCACCAGCACTTGTAATCAGCAAAAACAAGACCTGGAGCTGACTGTGGCTCAGATCATGAGCTCCTTCTTGCAAAATTCAGGCTTAAATTGAAGAAAATAGGAGAAACCATAGATCATTCAAGTATGACCTAGATTAGATCCCTCATGATTATACAGAGGAGGTGACCAATAGATTCAAGGGATTAGATCTGGTAGACAGAATGCCTGAAGAACTATAGATGGAGGTTTGTAACATTGTACAGAAGGTGGTGACCAAAACCATCCCCAAGAAAAAGAAATGCAAGAAGGCAAAGTGATTGTCTGAGGAGGCCTTACAGATAGCTGAGAAAAGAAGAGAAGTGAAAGGCAAAGATATGCCCAACTGAATGTAGAGTTCCAGAAAATAGCAAGAAGAGATTAGAAAGTCTCTTAAATGAAAAATGCAAAGAAATAGAGGAAAACAACAGAAGGGGAAAGACTAGACATCTCTTCAAGAAAATTGGAGATAACAAGGTACTTAGATTTCATGCAAAGATGGGTACAATAAAGGACAGAAATGGCAAGGACCTAACAAAAACAGAAAAGATTAAGAAGAGGTAGCAAGAATACACGTGCGAACTATCCAAAAATGTCTTCATGACCCAGATAACCAAGATGGTGTGGTCACTCACCTAGAGCCAGACAACCTGGAGTGTACAGTCAAGTGGGCCTTAGGAAGCATTACTATGAACAAAGCTAGTGGAGGTGACAAGATTGCAGCTGATCTATTTCAAATCACAAAAGATGATGTTGTTAAAGTGCTGCACTCAATATGCCAGCAAATTTGGAAAACTCAACAGTGGCCACAGGACTGGAAAAGGTCAGTTTTCATTTGAATCCCAAAGAAAGGCAATGGCAAAGAACGTCCAAGCTGTCCTACAATAGTACTCATTTTGTATGCTAGCAAGGTAATGCTCAAAATCCTTCAAGCTAGACATCCTTCAAATGTACATGAACCAAGAATTTCTAGACTTACAAGCTGTATTTAGAAAAGGCACAGGTAGAGATCAAATTGCCAGCATGCACTGGATCATAGAAAACGCAAGGGAATTACAAAAAAACCCATCTACTTCCACTTCATTGACTATGCTAAAGCTTTTGACTGTGTGTTCATACAAACTGTGGGAAATTCTTAAACAGATGGGAATACCAGACCACCTTACCTGTCTCCTGAGAAACCTGTATGCATGACAAGAAGCAACAGTTAGAATTGGACATGGAATAACAGACTGGTTCAAAGTTGGGAAAGGGGTACATCAAGGCTGTATATCTTCACATTGTTTATTTAACTTATATGCATGTACATCATGGGAAATGCCAGAGTGAATGAACTGCAAACTGGAATGAAGACTGCTGGGAGAAATATCAACAACCTCAGATAGGCACATGATACTACTCTAATGGCAGAAAGCAAAGAGGAACTAAAGAGCCTCTTGATGAGGATGATAAAGGAGAGTGGAAAAGTTGGCTTAAAATTCAACATTCAAAAAATGAAGATCATGGCACTAAGCCCCATCACTTCATGGCAAATAGATGGGGGAAAAGTGGAAACAGTGTCAGATTTTATTTTCTTGGGCTCCAAAATCACTGCAGACAGTGACTATAGCCATGAAATTAAGACACTTGCTCCTTGAAAGAAAAGCTATGACAAACCTAGACAGCGTATTAAAAGGCAGAGACATCAGACAAAGTCCATATAGTCAAATCTATAGTTTTTCTACTAGTCTTGTACGGATATAAGAGTTGGACCATAACGAAGGCTGAGTGCCAAAAAGTTGATTTAATTTGGGGGGAACGTATTTAATTTAATTTGGGAATCAAATCAATTTAATGTGATTTAAATTGTGGTGCTGGAAATACTCTTGAGAGTCCCTTGGACAGCAAGGAGATCAAACCAGTCAATCCTAAAGGAAATCAACCCTGAATATTCATTGGCAGGATTGATGCTGAAACTTCAATACTTTGCCCACCTGATGTGAAGAGCTGATGCACTGGAAAAGACCCTGATGCTGGGAGGACTGAGGGCAAGAGGAGAAGGGGGCAATAGAGGATGAGCTGGTTGGATGGCATCATCGACTGAATGGACATGAGTTTGAGCAAACTCTGGGAGATAGTGGAGGACAGACAAGCCTGGCTGCTGCAGTTCATGGAGTCGCAAAGAGTCAGACACAACGACAAACAACAATAATATATAAACTAGATAAACCACAAAAACCTACTGTATTGCACAGGAAAACTATACTCAGTATCTTGTAATAACCTATAATAGAAGAGGATTTTAAATCATTTTGCTGTACATCTGAAACTAACTCATTATAAATTAACTCGCTCAGTCACGTCCATCTCTTTGCAACCCCATGGACTGTAGCCCATGAGGCTCCTCTGTCCATGGGATTCTCTAAACAAGGATACTGGAGTGGGTAGCCATTCCCTTCTCCAGGGGGTCTTCCCAACCCAGGGATCAGACCTGGGTCTCCTGCATTGCAGGCAGATTCTTTACCATGTGAAGCACCAGGGAAGCCCATAAGTCAACTACATTTCAGTAAAACTTAAAAAATAAAATAAAATATTGGCTATATTCCGGGTGTTGTACAATATATCCTAGTTGCTTATTTTATACCTAATAGTTTGTACCTTTTAATCCCCTACCTCTATGTTGCCCCTCGCTCCTCCCTTCCCTCCACGGAAACTGCTAGTTTTTCTCTTTACCTGTGATTTTCCTTCTGTTTGTTATATTTGCTGGTTTGTAATGTTTTTTTAGATTCCCCATATAAGTGATAATATACAGTATTTGCCTTTGTTTGGCTTATTTCACTTAACATAATGCCTTTCAAGTCCATCCATGTTGCTGCAAATGGCAAGATTTTATTCTTTATGGCTTAATAGTATTCCACTGTATGTATACACAACATCTTCATTGTTCCAGTACCTGTCGGTAGACAGGTTGCTTCCTTATCTTGGCGATTGTAAAGAATGTTGCTATGCACATTGGGGTTCATCTATCTTTTTGAATTAATATTTTTAAGTTGGTTTTTTTTTTAATAAACTGAAGTTTTTTGGATGTACACAAGAGTGGAATTTCTGGGTCATGAGGTAGTTCTATTTTTAGTTACTTTTTTTTAGGAATCTCCATATGGTTTTCCACAGCCATAACTTTTGATGAGACCTTGTACTCTTAACCTTAATAGTAATATCCAAAAGGTGATAGTGTGCACAGTTTCCTAAATTAATTTCAAGGAAAAATGGGCAAGGACACGAGTGACTTGCAAAGCTTTACAGAGGAATGCTGCAGGAGCATGGTGGAGCCATGTATACAGCTGAGATTCCAAGTGGCAGGGTACCGTGTGACAAGAGCCGAGAGCTGAGGCTATGACAAGCAGACAGGAAAAGGCTGTGGGGAAGACAGAAGTAGCTCAGAATCATGAGACAGAAACCAAGAGAGTGTGGAGTCACAGAGGCACAGTGGCCAGGAGAAGGACAGGAAAGAATGCACATTGTCTTCAGCAGCATGCTAATCACTGGACACCTTGGTGAGAGACACTTCAGTGGTCTGGAAGGGGCAGTTGACTGTTGCAATGTAAGGACAAGGATTGATTCTCTTGAATTCTAGATATTGAAATCAAAATCATCATAAAAGGTTTCAAAATGTTCAGCTACTCTTATTAGAGGCATGAGCAAGACCTTGGTGGGTGAAAACAAAGGGAAGTGAAATTGGTGCTCATGGCTAGGAGGAACATTAAGATTTCCTGTGAAGTGTGTGTCTGTGTGTCTAAGTTTCCATTCGTCTATACTTTCCTGAGTCACTGGGATGACTCTAACGGGTTTTAAATAGAATGAACAGGCAGCCTCCCAAGTTTATTCGGAGGCATCAGGTACATTTCTAGTGTGAGATATTTTGCAGTGCCCATGCCTGAAAGTGAAAACTCTCCTCTGAGAATGTACAAGTCATCCTCAGGATATTTTCTTTTAAACCTGTGTGACACAAGCTTCACTTGAGGGATTAGACTTTATCCCCAACAAAGGGAAGATAAAAGAGTCACATAGGTTTATGAAATACTGTGTTACTACAGTTGGAAGTCTGCATGCTACTTAATGTGGATAGAAAACATTTTATGGACTGATAGCCCATGCAGAATAAACTAAACTTGAAGGTTTATTTCTAATCTAAACCACTAATCCCACAACAGTAAGTGTTTTTATTTATTTATTTTGCTTCTCTCCTGGCCATGATACAATCACAGGAGCTGTGACATAGAAACATAATTAGGTGACTATAAAATCTACTAGGCAAACCCTTTGGGGGTAAAATAAGCATTTTAATGCTGCTAGGACAGCAGGCAATAGGAACTATACCAGGAAAATAGAGACAAGTGCTCACCTTACATATAATGATACTGTGATTTCAGCAAATGAAATTGGCCAATAACATGGAAAATCCTTCCTCTTTTATTGAGAAGTGAGGGTCCCTCTGGGCCTCCCAGATTGCTTTCTCTTCAGGAATGTAAATAATACCATGGTGGTTACTCCAAAGCTTTGGAGTCAGGCAGGCTTGGGCACAAACTCCTGTTGTGTTGTTTCCTGGAGTCATGAGCTTGTGCAAGTTACTTAACCTCTCTGAGCCTCAGTTTCCTCATCTCCTTTTATGAATATCACATGATCCCAGGCCTAAAATGTCTAGCCCTGTAAAAATTAAAAATCTTAGTGCCCTTGTCTTTTTCCCTCTTCTGCAATGTTTGTCTACAGATACAGCAGAAATAGCTCTGCTTGTTATATGCAGGTGATTGGTGCTTTCAGGGAAAGCGCATGTATAGTTTTAAGTGGGACATTTTACTGAGATCGAGACTAAGATCAAGTCACAGAATGCTGGAACTGGGAAAGGTCTGATCAAGTTTTAGGTTAAAAAGTCCAAAACTCATAGACACATCCAAGGACACAAAGAAAGTTGGGTGGAATGGAATCTAGGTCCCCAGAATTCCAGGCTTTAGCTCCCTCCACTTCATCCTATTTCCTAGAAGTGGAGTGATGACCTCTTTCCTTCTCTCACGCTCTTCCTTCACTCCTCTCTCCCTACCCTCAATTCAAGAGTACAGCACACCTCCCAGAGCCAAGATGGCTACACTGACCAACACAAGGAGGTCAATCAGAAGTTAGCTCACCACAGCAAGGATGCTTCCAGTTGATAGGCAACAAATATGTGACCTTGTAGAGACCTGACAGTTTTGTGAGTTCTTAAGCAGTGACTGTCTGTCCTTTCAGACTCAGTGTCTCCACGTAATAACAAAGATCTTAATATCCTCTCTACCACCCTGGAATGAAATTCAGAAAACACAGTCTACTTACACATAATTTTAAAAGTCAAAATAATGTTCTAATTATAATGTCATGGTAAATTATAAGTAATTTACAATAAAAAAAATCAAGTCTTTCCAAATGTTTTTCTATTTATTTATCTTTGGCTGTAGTGGGTCTTTGTTGCCATGTGTGGGCTCTAGTTGTGGTGTGCAGGCTTTTCACTGCAGTGCCTTCTCTTGCTGTGAAGCACGCTCTAGGACATGTGGGCTCCAGCAGTTGCAGCTCACAGACCCCAGAGCTTGGCCTCAGTAGTTGTGGTACCTGGGCTTAGTTGCCCTATAGCATGTGGAATCTTCAAGGACCAAGGCTTGAATCCTTGTCTCCTCTATTGGCAGGTGAATTCTTAACCACTGGATCGCCAGGGAAGTCACAAAGATTTTTCTTAAGCATGATTCACCAAGAGGCAGAATTAAGGAGTGGGACGCTAGCTCTTCTGTGGATGTAATGGAGGGACATGGGTGCCACTCAACAGATACAGAAATGTGTGCTACTGTGTAGGCCTCCTGGACACCTTGGTCATTCCGGACAGCATGCTGTGATGTTCTGAACAGATAAACAACTCTTGGCAAGATACTTCCTTCAATTTGCCCAGTGTGGTTGTATGTGTGAAAAGTTCAAAGTATGTTAAAATCATATCCAAATGCTTTAGGTTTAAATGTAAAACACAGGTAGGTTCTAGATTCAGATCATTCTAAATAGGTTTCTCACCTACATATATAATATTTAATAGGACACCTAAAAGTCATGTAGGATGCAAGATAATTCCTTGTGGGGCCATCCTATGCATTTTTGGATGTCTGGTGTCCTTGATACCCACCCACTAAATGATGCTGACCCTGCCAATCTTTGTGACCTCCAAAAAATCCTCTACGTTTTCCAAAATACACCCCCCCTCCCTGCCAGGTGGTGGTACTGCTTTCTTTGTGTCCCTGTTCTGCATGTCAAGGGGGCATTCCATAGTTGAGAATCAGTGTAGAGTGACTTGGATGCCACAGAGGGAACCAGAGTGGTGGGTCCCAAAGATGCCATTTGCCAAAGCCTTCATCATAGAGAAAGGACCGGTGTTCCCAGGGTGAGGACTGTGGAGCAAGCAACAAGGCTGAAAGAGTGTCTCCTGCAAAGTGAGCCAGTTTGGTTTCAGCCAAATGTCAGCAGTAGGTTCCAGATAGGAAAGGCATTGCCAAAGGGGTATAAAGTTACCCCAGGTAATCCAAAGTCTTGGCTAAGGAAGTTAGTGTGGATAAATGCAAATAACAATATTCTGATATTGATATTGCCAAGGACTTTCTCACATTTCTACGTACTTTTGAGCCTTTCCACAAACTCATGAGCTAGATAGGGGTTCCTGTTATCTTCATTTTAAGACATCTGCTCTGGTGACACCCAATACTGCACTATGTCATTCATAAAGATCATCACACACAAGCAAACTAGATAACAACCATTAGCCATTGTCTTTAGCTGTTTTGTACCATACAAGTTGCTGGTAATTGCAGCTGTGATCTTTGGACTCTGTCACAAATATGCTCAGTGTTAATAGAGAGCTGATTTCTGAATGTAAATGTGAGCAATGCTTATTCCATTTTCACCTGCTACTAATTTTGCTGCTGTACTAAAAAAGGTCTCTATGTTTTGCCTTTGCAATAAGATAAAGAACAGTATTTTCAGCAACAGCATCTGTCAGCAGCCAGCTGAGTAGGCTGTGTTGTGGTACATGGTGTGTCTTTAGGAAGTGCCGTCACATTGGGATCATGTGAAAGGTGTTGACTGGAATGAGCAGTGTGCAACCTGCTTGACCATACACAATAGGCACACTGCCTGTCCATCCTTGATGGCCAGTCTTCTCCTTCTGCATCTTTTGATTCTTGCTATTTCACTTCATAAAGTATTTCTTGGCTGTGTTGTGGTACATGGTGTGTCTTTAGGAAGTGCCGTCACATTGGGATCATGTGAAAGGTGTTGACTGGAATGAGCAGTGTGCAACCTGCTTGACCATACACAATAGGCACACTGCCTGTCCATCCTTGATGGCAGTCTTCTCCTTCTGCATCTTTTGATTCTTGCTATTTCACTTCATAAAGTATTTCTTCAAGTTGAATAATGATGGTAATGATATAAAAGTTATATTCCTGTGCTAAGTCACTTCAGTCGTGTCCGACTCTGTGCGAACCCATAGATGGCAGCCCACCAGGCTACCCTGTCCCTGGGATTCTCCAGGCAAGAACACTGGAGTGGGTTGCCATTTATATTCCTATACTAAAATATAATTACAATAGTCAACATTTGTTGTTTCCTATGTGTCAGAACTTCTAATTGGGCTACATAATTATATAAATTTGAAAGCTATTTCCTTTTCCTTAATCATTGTTTTATCACTTCTAAAAAAAGTTTTCAGCCATTAAGCTTTGTGGATTCATCCAGGAGGCTTCTCATATATAGATGAAGTAAAAGAAATTTAATGAAACAATGTAGGTCGTCTTACTAATTTAACACTTCTGCTTCTTTGGACATTGTTAGAATTTATCAAAAAAGGGCATGTAGGAAAGAAACTTTAAGCATCTATCATATAAACAAAATTAAGAAAATATGGATAACTAATTATAATGCAATTTTCCTTGCACTCCATATTAGTGGATTTGTAAGAAAACTAATCTACATGTTTGTAAAATGGCACTGCTTCATAACAGACCAAATGTACATATCCCTTGGTATAGATCAATGTAACCTAATGTTCTTTGGTAAGATAGTAACATCTAATTCTGGAAACTTTTTTGATACAGATAGCATTTATGTATCCATAATTTTGTCTAGCCCTCACCCAGCCTTATGAGGTAGAAGTTGCTCTTGTTTTGTGGTTAAGCAAACTGAGCTCCATCAACTTTTTATTTTTTATTTTTCCTTGATCACTGGCTCTTTATTGCTTTCATTGTTCCTCATTATTTTCTTTTTTTTCTTTAATTAATTTTTATTTTTTAGTTTGTTTTGCTTTACAATACTGTATTCATTTTGCTACACATCGACATGAATCAGCCACGAGTGTACATGAACTCCCAATCCCGACCCCCACCTCCCCCCTCCCACCCCACACCCTCTCTCTGGATTATCCCCGTGCATCAGTCCCAAGAATCCTGCATCCTACATCAAACCTGGACTGGCGATTCGTTTCACTTATGATATCACACATGTTACACTGCCACTCTGCCAACTCATCCCACCCTCTCCCTCTCCCACAGAGTCCAAAAGGCCGTCCTATACTTCTGTGTCTCTTTTGCTGTCTTGCGTACAGGTTTATCATTACCATCTTTCTAAATTCCATATATATGTGTAAGTATACTGTATTGGTGTTTTTCTTTCTGACTTACTTCACTCTGTATAATCGGCTCCAGCGTCATCCACCTCATTTTTAAAATTTTTATTTTATATTGGAGGCCACCTCATGAGAAGAGTTGACTCATTGGAAAAGACTCTGATGCTGGGAGAGATTGGGGGCAGGAGGAGAGGGGCAACAGAGGATGAGATAGCTGGATGGCCTCACTGACTCAAGGGACGTGAGTCTGAGTGAACTCCGGGAGTTGGTGATGGACAGGGAGGCCTGGCGTGCTGCGATTCATGGGGTCGCAAAGAGCTGGACACGACTGAGCAACTGAACTGAACTGATAGTTGATTTACAGTATTGTGTTAATTTCAGGTATACAACAAAGTGATTCAGTTACACGTACACATGCTTGTATCTATTCTTTTTTCATTCTTTTCCCATATAGGTTATTATAGAATATTGAGTAGAGTTCCTTTTGCTATAGAGTAGATCCTTGCTATACCTATTATATATATAGTAGTTTGTATCTGCTAATCCCAACTTCCTAATTTATCCCCCCCTCCTCCATTGACCTTTCCCCTTTGGTAACCACAAGTTTGTTTTCAGTCTGTGAGCCTGTTTCTGTTTTGTAAATAAGTTCATTTGTATCATTTTTTATTCCACATATAAGTGATATCATATGATATTTATTTGTCTTTCTTTTTATGACTTACTTTACCTGGTATGATCATCTCCAGGTCCATCCCTGGCCATCCAAATGGCATTATTTCATTTTATGAGTAAAATTCCCTTGTATATATGTACTATATTTTGTTTATCCATTCATCTGTCAATGGAAGTTACTTAAGAACTAAAGTCTTGTAAGTGGCAGAGCTTGGCTGTCCAACCTTTGGTCTACTTTCCACTCCATCCTATTACCTTAAAATGTGAGCACAGAGATGAGGGGGAAAGTATTATGAAACTCCAGCACATCTAATGCTAGTGGTCAGAAATACTATGACAGGGAAGAAAGCATTTATTTCCATGCCTACCTCCTCCTTTCTACAAAAATAAGTGAATACTTTTGTTGTTGAGATCAAAGTACTGGAGCA